>CM016564.1:30295773-30303273 GCA_003412495.2 Echium plantagineum
GTAGGAAACATAGGGTCACCTTGCCTCAATCCTCTCTCGCCTTTAAAGAAGCCATGGAGTTGTCCATTGATAGAGATAGAGTACGAAGCCGTCGAAACACACTCCATAACCCATCCCACAAAAATCTCCGGAAAACCAAGGCCAAACAAGACACTCTTAACAAACTCCCAAGAAACCGTGTCATATGCATTGCGGATGTCCACTTAATCGTACACATAGGAGAGGATCTCTTCCTATTGTAACCACGAACAATCTCTTGAGCAAGGAGCACATTATCCGTAAGATTCCTACCTTGCACAAAGGCGACTTGACTTGGATCCACCAAATCCGGGATAATAAGGGCCATCCTACTAGTAAGGATCTTGGTGATGACTTTATAAATCACATTAGTACAACCAATCGGTTTAAAATCGCCAACACCGGGGTCATGATCAGTCTTAGGAATAAGAGCAACAATAGTATGGTTTAGTTGCTTAAGCAACTTCCCCGTCCTAAACAACTCTTGGACTCCCTCAACTAAGCCATCACCCACCAATTTCCATTTTGACTTAAAGAACGCCGACGAGAAACCATCAGGACCGGGGGCCTTGTCCCCATCCATATCGAACAATGCTAGTCTAATCTCCTCACACGATACAGGAGCAATCAAACCCAAACCAACATCCCTCGGGACACACGCCCCATGAGGGAGAACACCAACATCAATCGGTGAAGAAAGTCTCCTCGTACCAAAGAGACTCTTATAGAAACCCACGAATAAGTCCGCCATCTCAAGATAAGAAGTAGTCTTTGTGCCATCTTCCTTGATAATATAGGATATAAAATTCTTAGCTTGAATCTTCTTAACCATGGCATGGAAGTATTTGGTACCTTTATCCGCTTCAAGGAGATGTTGACACTTGGCTTTTTGCTTAAAGAATTTTCTCTCATACCCCTCGAAAGTGATAGACTTTTTCCTCAAGATGGCAACCTCCTCTACTAACTTGTCGTTGGTAGGATCGGCTTCAAGTAACGAAAGAGCATTTTGGAACTCGAACTTAGCAAGAGACGCCTTACAAGAAATCTCACCAAATTCCTTTCTGTTCAACACTTTAAGGGGTTTTTTCAAAGACTTGAGCTTGGTACAAAGTGAGAATTGGGCCGTCCCAATAACCTTTTTATCCCAAACCGAGGAACAAATTTTATGAAAATCCGGGTGTTGAATCCACATGTTGAAGAACTTAAACAGACGAGACACTTCCTTGGTAACTTTAATAACCGATGTGACCACCGGGCAATGATCCGACGTATGTTCCATCGTAAGAAAGTTAGCCAAACAAGACAAACCCAAACCATTCCAACCTTGATTCATCAACACACGGTCAAGTTTCGTCCACCTCACCTTGTTGGTCCAAGTGAACCGGGACCCGGAAGATGGAGAATCAACTAACCCAAGTGAAGTCATAAACTCCCCCAAATCTTTAATATCATAAGCCGAAAGTTTCCGACCACCTCTCTTATCAAGGAGAGAAGCATAACAATTGAAATCTCCCAACACCACCCAAGGGATAGTAATGGAAGAACCCATCAAAGACAAATGTTCCCAAAGTTTCCTCCTAGTAGTAACACTATAAAGAGGGTAAACAAAAGACGCCAAAAAGATGGTTTGAGTAATCTTGCACACAACTTGAACATGAATGTGTTGTGTACTAGACTCAAGAATCGTACAATGTACTTTACCAACATCCCAAAATAAACCAATACGGCCATTCTGAATCAAATGAAAGTTATTAGTGGACTCCCACGAGGGAAATCTATTAGCAACAAAAATATCAAAACCACAAGAATTAAACTTAGTTTCAAAAAGACAAATAATAGAGACATTATGAACTTTACCAAGATTCACCACATTGTGTTGAGTCAAGGCACCATCCGATGTCCCCACAAGTCCACGAACATTCCAAGTAAGAATCCTCATCAAGAAACCAAGAAGGTTTTGGGTTCTCCGCGCCTCTTCTCAATGTCCGGAACTTTTCGACTCGAACTTACATCATTATCCACACCATGATAAAGTGCAAGTCCATTTCTCAAGAGCTCCGTGCTAGTGCACGCTTGTAGCGCCTCCAAACATTTTTCTGGGAGAGAACTCGTGATCTCGATGACATGATTTCCTACACTCGGACACAAATCAAGAGGAGCAATATCTACTCCCATATTAGAACCTTCCCCCCGACCATTAAAAGCCCCACATGATAACTTCCCAACCACTCGGTTGGTACTACATTCCAAAACAGGGGCCATGGGAACAGGGGGATAAGATATAATAGGTGACAAACAAGGTAAAGGGGCACGGTTTACATACCTCCCTGCAAGTAGGCCTGTAATCGAGCCGAATAAAGCCGAACTATTGACTATTTGTATTTGATTTGATCAATTATTAAAGTGACGTTTGATTTGGCTTGATTTGGTCAAACATCAATTATAATAGTTTGGCTTGACGTTTGAGGGAAATTTTTAAGTGTATATTTGATCCTATTTGGCTTGAATCGAGCGAACCGTTTGAAAACGTTTGATTTGAAAATACATATACAACTTAATCTTTGAACATGAAATCTAGAAGTGAAAAAAGACATAAAATTTATCAATTACATGCCCATAATCTAAAATAGCAAAATAATAGTAGTTTACAAAATTCGGCTCAGATTTCGGTTTTTTCCATCAACCAAAAGTGCGATGCGCCATGGCTGCAAAGTGTTTGCCCCGCCAAGATACGCATCGGGTCATTTGGTATGATAGTTACTTAAGTTCCTACTGTATCAACATCGCCGTTCATGTTTGGGCAACATCTAAGGACTAAGAGGCAACAGTGTAATAATTATACAAGTCCAGGTAGGCAACACAATAGAAAATGTCTAAGAACAGTCAATAGTGGAATAGGCAACAAAAAATGCAGAAGATTGAATGTCAAGTTTTTCGGGTCTTTCTTTGAGTCTTTTGCTTCTTTTTTGGAGGGAGAGGATTAACACTGCCGTTACCAGGCTTCTTTTTTACTGCAGTTGGTGTTGTACTAGGCACCACAGGAGGCTCAGAAGAAGCGGCAACAGCTAGAATAAAAGAAACATTAAATGTAAAGAATAGAAATCAAAACAGAATGCATAAAAGAAATGAGAACAGATAACTATACCAGCAGGTTTGGAAATAGAATCAACCATATCAAACTCCTCATGGAATTCCAACTCCACAGGATCATCATTATTCTTAAATGAACACAAACATATACTAGTTAATAGTAATAAAAATAGAATTATAAATGAATAATGTACAACAGTAAACATATTACCAATTTACGAGTTCGAATTCCGTAAGCTTCCTTAATCCAATCACCTCCGCAAAGAAGAACCTCAACTGTATCTCTTCTCATAGAGGCTCTTTTTTTGTCAATGACCCTTCCACCAGCACTAAAGGTGGACTCCGAGGCAACAGTGGAAATGGGAATGGACAAAATGTCCATTGCCATCTTACCCAAAAACCTTGAACTTCCCCTCATTATTCTTCCACAAGACAGAGCATCAAAGTTAGCAATATTAGGATAAACTTCCTCCTCACAGTACCTTTCATAATCTGTCTTAACATGCATAGTTGATTTGGATTGAAGCATAAAGGCATCATATTTCTTATTGGCTATTGTGGAAGATGGGGGTTGATCAAAGTTGCAAGTAAAAGCCCCAACCATGGTACTTTGATCATCATAAACATGTGCATACTGGTCATAAAGCTCTTGGAATGAATTCTCAACATACTCAATCTTAGACAAATAATCAGAGGGATACATAGATTGAAAAGCAAAAGTAATCACCCCCCTTCTTATATCTAGGGTCTAAAATTGAACCAAAACACAATAACAGATCACATTCATTCCAATACTTATCAAATTTTGCAGCCATTTTTACTGCCATTTCATGCATATGTCTAACACCACCCAACTGGGAATTAAGCAATTCCTTAATTCTACACAACTCCAATAAAAACAGATTGACCGTAGGATAGTTGGTGCCACTAATTAGATTGGTAACATCAAGAAAAACTTGAAGGAATTCACACACCTCATGGACTTCTTCCCATTCTAAAGTAGTTGGACAGAATCTTACAAAGTACAAATCATCAGTAGCATATTTCTCAAAACATTCTTTATATTTGTAAGCAGCGTTGAGCATAACATAGGTACTGTTCCATCTTGTGTTATTATCTAACACTAACTTGTTTGAAGGCAAATGCAAATTAATCATATATTCATTGAAAGTACGCAACCAGTTTTCAGAGCCAAACAAATACTTAACACCATCTCTAACACATTCAGTCACACGTTCAATTTCCTTTAACCCATCCCTAACTAACAAGTTTATGATATGAGCACAACACCTTACATGAAAAAGCTTCCCTTTCAAAACAAGATTATTGATTGAGTTGTATTCTTTTTTCAGAATATCAATACACACATCATTAGCACTAGCATTGTCCACTGTCACAGGTGACACTTTAGCACTTATACCATAGGAATTTGCTACTCTATGCACTTCCTTAGCAAGAGCAACACCATTATAGGGAGGGGGCACATTAACAAAAGATAAAACCCTTTTTTGTAACTGCCAATTCCTATCAATATAGTGACATGTAATAACCATGAACCCTATCCTTTGAATCCCAGACCACCAACAATCAGTGGTTAGTCCTACTCTAGCAACATTCCCCAATTGAACCTTAATTTTCTCCCTCTCTTTTTCATACACAGAAAAGCATTCATCCCTAACAGCATGTCTAGTAATCTTTTTGTAGTATGGAGAGTAAGCCTTAAGAAATTCATTGAATACCTTATGCTCAACAATCATAAAAGGATACTCATGTGCAAGTACCATATGTGCAGCCAGCTCTTTAACTTTTTCAAAGTTAAAAACAAAGTTCTGTACAGAACTCTCACCAGTAGAAAGAAATACACTATGAAGTTGGGTCTGTTTACTTTTAACACCAGTAGTAGTTACATTTTCTGGAGGAAACAATTTGTGTCTAGCAGGGCAAGCCTCCTTCAAATGCCTGATCAAGTGAGTAGTTGTACCAGCTTTTTGTGTGGAGAGCTTTCTAGAACAATGTTTACATTTGTTCTTTGATAGCCCACCAGGAAGTGAAACAAAAACAAAGTGATCCCACACCATACTAGTACCAACACTTTTGTTTTCTACTTTATCAGTAGGAACTGGCTCAACACCCCCATCTCTCTGTACAGTTTCAGTGTTTAAAGGTTTAGGGTAAACATTACCATCATGTGATAAAGAATCTACCTCCAGCTCAGCTATCCCCATTTCTGAATCATCATTTGACTTTTTAGAAGAACCAGATTCAGACATAGAACCCTCCTCAACATCATCATTCAGAGGGGGATTGGCATCTGAATTCATAGGGGGGGTGTTTGAAGATTCAACAAATGAAGTACCCATCAGCAGTGTCACATACACAAGCTACAGCTTACAAGTATAACAGATTATTGCTTGAATTAAACACTTCAATTAAACAGTAAAACAATTCAATTAAATAGTAACAACAAGTATAGTAGATTAACAGTTTTCAAACACTAAACAGTTTTATTACAAAATTGTTGGAACACCAAGTAAATCAGTTAATTGAAGTTCAATTGAAGAACAAAACAGTTTTATTGCATAATTAAATACTTAAATTAAAACCCTAATTATTTTAATTGAAACAGAAAAACATTCAATTGAACAACAAAACAGTTTATTATATAATTTGCATGTTTAATTATTCAATTAATCAAAGTGATTAACCAATTGAACTAAACCCTAAAAGTCAACAAAAGTCAAAATTGAACTAAACCCTAATCGAAAGTCAACATTAGTCAACTAAAGTCAAAATTGAACTAAACCCTAATCGAAGGCTAATATTACATAATAAAGGCCATAAACAACAAATTCATATCAAAATTGAACATCAATTCAAAGGTCAACAAAAGTCAACTTCATTCAAAGTTCAGATCTAACACAAACAATACAAAGCGAGGACTAATATTACATAATAAAGGCCATAAACAACATATTTCTATCAAAATTAAACAGGAATTCAAAGGTCAAAAAAAGTCAACTTTATTGAAAGTTCAGATCTAACCCAAAAAATACAAAACGAAGACTAATATTACATAATAAAGGCGATAAACAACATATTTATACGAAAATTGATCAGGATTCAAAGGTCAACGAAAGTCAACTCTATTGAAAGTTCAGATCTAACCCAAAAAATACAAAACGAAGACTAATATTACATAATAAAGGCGATAAACAACATATTCATACCAAAATTGAACAGGAATTCAAAGGTCAACGAAAGTCAACTATATTGAAAGTTCAGATCTAACCCAAAAAATACAAAAACAAGACTAATATTACATGATGAAGGCCACAAACAAGTTAAACAATACATGCATGACCAAAATAGAACAAGAATTTATAGGTCAACAAAAGTCAAACATATTATTGAACACAAGAAATGAATATTTCACCTCCAATTAGGGACAACAACACAGTCATTGACATATTAACAGAAGGTTACAGCTGAGGGAGGACCGATTCTTGATAATGTTTGAGAGAGAATTGAGATGTATGATGTTAGATGTATCGGCAGACAGAGAGAAAGGAGAAAGAATGAGGGTTAGGGTTCAATGGTTCATAACTCATAAGAATGAGGGTTAGGACTTAGGGTTATATACTTATATATAAATAGATATTAATGAGTTGGACCTAACCTAATATAAATGGACTAGTAGATTATGGACTATAAAAATAAGTGGATCACATTAGTTCATTACTTATAAATTATATAAATGTTATATAATATAAATGTTATTTATATATATAAAATATAATATAAATGTTATTTATATATATAAAATATAATATAAATAGGGAGGGGGCAATCGAACCAAACCTTTTCGAATGGTTTGGCTTGATTTGACAAATAACGACTTCTAACGTTTGGCTTGATATTTGAAGCCTCGAGCCGAACATCAAGCCAAACCTTTTCGAGTCAAATATGCCAAGCCTTTTCAAATCGGCACGTTTGCTGACAGGCCTACCTGCAAGTGCCATGATGTCCGGGTCCAATAATGAGCAATCCAGTGGGCCCACGTCATCAACAAATGTTGGGTTGCTTATGTTGCATGGCAAGTGATCCACGTCACCCACCTCAAGCATGGCTGAACATGTCCTCACTTTTTCATTGGCCACTGTAACTTCATGCATGTTTGCAACAATTGGCAAATTAGCATCACCAATAGTCAAGTCAACGTGGATAGTCTCCATCACAGCATTTCCGACACCATTTTCCACCACCGCTTTATTTTTTTGGACGGGGGGAGGAACAATATTGTCGACCTTCTCAAGAACATTAACTTTTTCATGCGGACATTTGTCATGAAAGTGACCGAACTTCTTGCAATGAAAGCAATAATCCGGAAAATTT
>CM016564.1:30310773-30338406 GCA_003412495.2 Echium plantagineum
ATTTCATATTATGTATAATCTAAATGTATCACTTCGATTTATTATACATAATCTTTATGCAAATTAATCGGTCCAGAAGACGATTATCAAATACCTAAATCTTGGAGATTTATCAGTAAATAAACTTGATTTAGAGGTACAAAAGAATATTCTACAAAATAATTGTTCAAAAATAAATATTTCATCTCTGAAAAGATGAAAGTATCTTTAAATTATTTACACTCACAATAAATCTAGATGATTTGTGAAAATATTTACTCCATACTTTCTACTATTTCATCCTTGAAGTGATGTTATATTACGCAACTATTGGTGCTATGTTTCTCGTGTCATTCATATTAATTCGTCTAGAAGACGATTATTAAGTATCAATTAATGTGATTTTTATATCGAGGTCCGGAAGAAAATTCTAGAACATAATTATTAAAACAGTTATTTCATCCCTGGAGTGATGAAAATGTCTCTAGATTATTTGATATTCACAATTAGTCCAGGAGACTTGTGAAAATATTTCTTTTTGAGTGTTTATTACACTCACGATCAGTCTGGAAGACTTGGCTATGTATCGAAATACAAAGAAAATTTGTTATCACCAGTAAAGAATACTAGCCCTTATTGTATTGAAAATAAGATATATGGAATGTTATAGATCACTTGTGAACTGAATAACTCATACAAGTTGAATAACACAAGTCCAATATACATGCTCTGCTTTTCAAATATATACGATCAATTAAAGGTCTAGAAGTACCTTACATATTGAATAACATTGTTACTTTTGAAATGGCTGTGAGATTTTTTTTATATACCTGATGATGTTAAATATATAAGAGTTTATTATCACACCCCTGCAGTGGTAATTGTTGTCATATAAATTTTATATATACAAATTATTAATCGCGCTCAACTTAATTGAATAAATTCATAGCCTATACATTGAAAAAATAATTGTATGTAATTAAAGGATCCGGAAGAGCTAGTATTTTCTAATATTGTAACAAAATTATTGAAGGCCCCAGTAGAGCTAATGTTTTCAATAACATAAGCAAAAATTGATTTGAAGGCTCTCGAAGAGCTAGCATTTCTCAATAATATAACAAATGTATTAAAGGCTCCAGAAGAGCTAATATTTGACAATAATGTAACAATGTCAATTCAAGGCTCTCGAAAAGCTAATGTATTATTACTTGAAATATATACCTATTTGTATCAAACCTGGAGTTTGAGATTTACGATAACTTTGTTATTTTGTATGACCAGTTAGACCATCCCGGATCATGTACGATGCGAAGAGTAGTAATATGAAACTCAATTGAATGCTAACTAGAGAGTCAATTTATTTATCAAGTTTAAATAGTTTTGTGAGCTACATGTTGTAAACTCCCAGTTGATTGTTAGGGGGCATGTTGTAGTACATGCATACACCCTTAATTGGTTGTTGGGAAATGTTATACTACGTGCAGTTACACATGTTCCGCATCAAGCCGAAAAGTTATCATACAACTCCTCTTATATAGTTGGTTTGGTCAGAAACCAAATGTAATACCCTTGAAATTAGACTGTGCATCGTATAATTTCAACAATATGCACGATGGATGAGTACTTCGAATTTTCATCATACCTATAAGGTATAGACATATATATACTCGGAAATAGTAATTTTCCGCTGTAATGTATCAATGTTTTTTTCAACATTGAGGGGGAGATAATATACAACTGGAAAATTACACTGAAATATCCTTATATCATATGATCCTCAAAATGAGTAAATATGAACTGGAAGTTCAAGAGATAAATATGAACCAGAAGTTCAAAGGATAAATATAATCAAGAAGTTCAAAGGACATTTATGAACCAGAAGTTCACTACCAAACAAATTTCTGACTTCAAAATAATAATGAAATTGTATACCAGTTGTAAAGCTCAAGTTAGAGTGAAGGTTCCTGAAGAACCATTATATATCGAATAGTTCCACCATTTGAAAGCTAAAATAATAAATATTTGATGATGGTCTAGAAGATGAACACTTCCAGAAGAGGTTGATGACTAATATATCTCATGAATAAGTTAAAGATATTACAAATGTCTGGAAGACATTTACATGCTAATATTCATGAATATAATGAGATCTCAATTACCCTGAACATGGTGGAACGAGAAAAGAAAACGAGATTGTCGACAAGAAATATTGCATACAAATGAAAAACTCCATATGATGCAAGCAATATGAGGATCTTAAGTCTTTAAGTGCAAAGACATATTTATGAATGGCCAAAGAGAAAAGACGCAATCAAGAGTAAACTAAACTCATTGTATAAGATGAGAAATTTAGATATGAAGTCTATGAAAATATGATACGGTTATAGTTATATTGAGTATTGCTAAACTCACTATACAATTGAGAAATTTAGACATGAAGTCTAATGAAACATGAAATTAGTGCATTATATGTGTTAGGTGGGTACTTGTGAAAATAACTGAAGTAAGTTTTGTCACAAAGTATTGGTACCCAGATGCACTAAATGATTTCTAAGGTGTCACAACACGCCTATTGATAAAGGGTATTAAAGTTGTATTTGTTTGGTAGCAACAAAATATATCCTCTTGAAATGCGTATACGACTTATATTATAGCATGCTAAGAATAAGTATACATGAAAACATGTAAAGAGATGTATGATGCGTGAAGCACATATCTGTACATTTATGGCGCTTGAAGCACATATCTATGTTCCCGGGAACTTAACTCAGTTGAGTTAATATGATAAATACTTGAATAAAGTAAAAGCCATCCGGAAGATGGATTACAGTTCGAACTGCATTCTTAGACATTTTTGCATTGTCTTTCTATTTAATTTCACGTGAATATATAAATCTATCGATAGTATATCATATATGCTTTATTTTGCATTCTTATTATATGCAATGTGATTATATGATATATTTGTTTGTTCATTATGTGGGGTCAAACGTTTGAGTTAATTTGTGTGAGTTGATGTGAATCTTACATATCTTTATTTGATAACTTATTTAATTATTCTTGTTGATAACCTGAATATTCATGATATCACTGAAGATCCGATTCTAAATTATAGAAACTTCAGAAAAGTTATCAATTACTAAATTATCATGAACAAATAGCGCTGAAACTCCAGAAGAGTTCTCAATTGCTAGAAAATTATCTACAAAAGGGTTTGGAATCAAATACCTTGTAAAGGTGTATACAAGCTAATTCAACTTGGTCTTGAGGATCGAAAGATATGAATTTGGTCTTGAAGAATCAATTCTAATGTATATCTTACAAAGGAACACATGATTGTGCTACCATACAAGATAAGTGATAATGGCATGATTTGGACATGATACTGATGATTTCATCAGGGGGAGACATGATATGCATTGTACTCTTTTTCCCCTTCACCGAGTTTTTTCCCACTGGATTTTTCTTGGTAAGGTTTTTAATGAGACAATTACTTGAGGCATATCTAAGGAGAAACAACTCTCCTTTTCCACTAGGTTTTGTTCAGAAGATTTTCCTAGTGACTAATTAACGAAAGAAGGTTATAAGAATGATATTATATGACATTGTATTGCATGTAAAGATGAGGAAACTAGTTTGCGATAATAGAAGTATTATTGGAACTCCTGAAGAGCATCCAAAAGTAGTAAATTTATTGAAGAACAAATTTACTACAAAATATTATTGATATGTTTCATTGAGCAACTTAAATGTTATAATATCACTAGATATGCATAAATGCGCATTATTAATACGAAGAGAAAATACAAAAGAATTATTTGGTCCTGAAGTACCATATAATATATATACTAAGGAAGTGATATGTTTTGTTTGTCATACAAAATCCCAATTAAGATATTGAGACATAGTACACCATTTATCAATACAAAAGTTTAGAGGAATTTAAATGCACAATAGATATGCGATTGTTCCAGTAGAACATATTCAATTTATTGGAAAACTGGTTGTGCATATGCATAATACTTAAATGTTATATGTTGAAAGATCACATACAAAGTGAATATTTGGTGTTGATCTATTTTCATTGAGTTTTATAAAACACTATATTAACACGCATAAATTTTAAATACACGAAGAAAATTGTGAATGCATTTGATTGATAAAATTGATCCAGAAGATCATATTACTTGTGTTTTGTAATATGAAAATTGGTCCCATTGACCTTGATTTAGAAAATGATTTTGCAAGTATGACACAACCGAATAAGGATGTATCAAATGGGATATAACAAAACATATCATCAAAGTTCTTCTTTATGGATAACGAATGTTACATCGGTTCATGTGACAATTTGAAAAATGTTATCACTAAATTACTCTCTACCTCAACGTTCGAAAGATCATCCAAGGTATAGGACTACTTCAACTAAATGATGTAAAATGATGTGGTCATGAGGGGGAGTTCGTACGCGTTGTACTCTTTTTCCTTGATCCAGGTTTTGTCCCAAAACGGGTTTTCCTATCAAGGTTTTAATGAGGCAACATTATATGCGTATATTGGGAATGATGCACTCTTTTTCCTTCACTAGGATTTTATCCTATAAGGTTTTTCCTAGTAAGGTTTTAACGAGGCATGTTCTTGATTATTAGACATCTAAGGGGGAGTGTTATGAATATAGATGTCCTTTGGTTAAGAGATATTGATTATGTAATAAATATATCCATTAGTTATGTGGCCATTAGCATTCTATGAAGAAGCCTATAAATAGGACTTCAACACATTGTATTTGTACTCTTGAAGAATGCAATAAGATAATACTTTCTCCCTCTATCTTGTTTCTATCTTATTTTATTATTTGTATTGTACTTTATTTATAACATAGACCAATTATTTATAGTAAAATTATCAAAACCCTAACATAAGTGGGCTATTCAGACAACCCTAATCTAGTGGGCTCGTCTAATTATTATTATATAATAATATAAGTAGTAAATATTTTAATAAAAGATATAATCATTAACAGATAGACGCCTAGTCTTCATCAGAAATACCACTACTTTTAACGTTATTTTACATATTCCGTGAATCGGATGCGGGGCACTGCCCCTCTTTTTGGACCCAAGGCTCGTTCGCGGGCCGATCCGGGCGGAAGACATTGTTAGGTGGGGAGTTTGGCTGGGGTGGCACATCTGTTAAAAGATAACGCAGGTGTCCTAAGATGAGCTCAACGAGAACAAAAATCTCGTGTGGAACAGAAGGGTAAAAGCTCGTTTGATTCTGATTTCCAGTACGACTACGAACCGTGAAAGCGTGGCCTAACGATCCTTTAGACCTTCGGAATTTGAAGCTAGAGGTGTCAGAAAAGTTACCACAGGGACAACTGGCTTGTGGCAGCCTAGCGTTCATAGCGACGTTGCTTTTTTATCCTTCGATGTCGGCTCTTCCTATCATTGTGAAGCAGAATTCACCAAGTGTTGGATTGTTCACCCACCAATAGGGAATGTGAGCTGTTTAGACCGTCGTGAGACAGGTTAGTTTTACCCTACTAATGACAGTGTCGCAATAGTAATTCAACCTAGTACGAGAGGAACCGTTGATTCGCACAATTGGTCATCGCGCTTGGTTGAAAAGCCAGTGGTGCGAAGCTACTGTGCGTTGGATTATGACTGAACGCCTCTAAGTCAGAATCCGGGCTAGAAGCGACGCATGCGCCTGCCACCCGTTTGCCGACCCGCAGTAGGGGCCTCTGGTCCCCAAGGGCACGTGTCGTTGGCCAAGCCGTCGAGGCGGAAGGGCCTGGACGGCCGCCATGTAGTACAATTTTCACCGTGTGGTGGGCAGAATCCTTTGCAGGCGACTTAAATACGCGACGGGGTATTGTAAGCGGCAGAGTGGCCTTGCTGCCACGATCCGCTGAGATTCAGCCCTTTGTCGCTCCGATTCGTCCCTCCCCCCCCCCCCCCCCCCCAACTCCCAATTGATGCCTTTCACGATTTAGGTGTTCACTCCCCAATACTTGTACGAATTTTGGGAAACGATGGAGCTTGGTGGTGCCGTTTTTGCCGAGAGCGCACAGAGCCGGGTGCCGAGTGCGCCCGGAGCCGGGTGCCGAGTGCGAGTATTCCTTTGTTGCCGAAGCAAGGACTGATACATTTTTGAAAGATAGATTGATCGATAAGAACGTTTTATAAGATATCCAATAAACTAAAAAGATCTTGCAAATATAAATTATTATTGTGGCCATTAACCCTTGATGTTATTGTTTTAATAATAAAATTTTCAAATATTACATCTCAATCTCTAAATTTTAAAATTCAAAAGTAGACGAACATCTTGAGATAAACGTTTGAAATATTATTTTTAGCTGAGAATTTAAAAGTTTAACAACTAGCAATATGAAAGAATGGGAATAGTAAAATAACTTGGAAATAGCTTCACATCATAACTTCAAAGCAAAGTGAAACATTGTTTTATTGAGCTTCACATTACCAAATAAACAAAGAGAAACTAAATAGTAAACCATCCTCATGGAAAACAACCCAAGACAGTTCCAAACAAAGCAGCAACATATTTGTCTCAACGTTCAACTTCTCGATAGATGAAGATAACAATCTCACAACCTCCATGAAAAGAAACCAAGCCACATGAACCTGAAATGGAATATAACATTAATACTTTCTTCATTCCGCTAAATATATATATTGGAAAAAAACAGCGGTGTTTGACTGATTCTCGGATGCTCTTACCACACATTCGAACAAACTAACACCCACCAAGCTGTCAAAATATTATCCTTGAGATGAAGCAACAAGAAAGTTTTGTCACACATATCTAAGAACAAAACCGAAGATATTCAGTAAAACTTCACATCACTTTGTTGTTAAATTTGGAATATGGAAATTATTGAGGCGACAAAACAAAGAGCAAATCATTACATTTGAATAACACCAAAGAAGACACCAGACTAAATCACAACAAAAAAATAAGTTTAGCACTTAGCAGTAATGAACACATAAAGCATCAAAAGTAAATGATCCATCATCACTAGCTGACAAGATGTTCTGATTTTATTCATTTCCACATTTCATCGAGTGATTGGAACTAAAGCCTAATGCCACATCTCACTAACAATTTAATTTTTAATAAAATAAGTAAATTTATTGAGCTACAGGAAGCTGAGTGTCATATATCAAACCCAAGCCTAGCTCGACCTCGTGTTTTAGCCAAGCTCATTAAGCCTGTATTCGGTTAGTAACAGCCAAAATTTTGCTTCTGCAATTGAAAAATGTCCAACTAATTTCCAGCACCAAAAAGCTACAAATGCTGAAAAACTCATCGGGGAAAGTGTAATAATTATTGAACCTTACAGCATATTTACGCAGGAATGGTCACACCATTGTGATACTAAAATAATGGAAACAAAACAATTACCTAAAGTATCTGAAGATACGTGATAACCCAAAGTGCTCCAGATCACTGAAGATCACAAAGGGCCAGGGAAGAGGAACGCAGCACAACTAGAGAACCCGAAAACTTGCAACACTCAGCAGACGATATTCTGTGTTGTAGAAGATAGATATTTATTCCAATAACTTGAGCTATGCAACTACATCACTGGTCAAACTTCATTTCTGTATATCTGCCAGAACAAACAACTGAGATTAGATATTCTTCATTTTCAATTGCACTATCTGCAGTGTTTTTGTTGTTAACTGTATAAAAGAAAATGTTGCTGAACATGAAACTTGCCTGCGAGGATTTTTCTGTCGCTGCCCAAAGTCTTCATTCACAAGCTCTATAGATAGATGAAAATATTGTTATTAAGAATCAAACTAGGTGTTAGTCAACAGGCTTAATTTAAGATGAAGCAAAGGAACTATCGCCTTATACCAGGCCTTTGTGAAGCTTTTCGCTCGTCATTTGAACTGTTATTGCTAACTTCGTTGCTGCAAGAAATAAATCAAGTTAAGCTTTCATCTTCCTGTGAACCAAATAACCCAACAATATATATTCAACCTACCTTAAAGCAGGAGATGGGACAGATGTCTGTGCAGACGGATGAGCGTGATATGCACCATCAACAGCAAAATAAGGTGGGCAATAAGTAGCTCCTAAAGCTCCAGCAGCACCAGCTAAAACAGGTAGCCTAAACAAAATCGGGAATGCCGTGGAAAACCACAGTAGCTTAGTGAATTATGCCACTAAATGCATGGAGATATCATTCTTCACATACTATGCTAGACAGTAATCCAAACTAATTAATAGGAACGGCATATATGTTCATGGAGGTGAGATATGTGATCCCACTGCATACAACAGTACATAACCCATACTTTTTGTGTAAGCAATCACAGCTTGGGATCACATATCTAAAATGCTCTAACCAGTAGAACAACCTACTTTGTGGAAACATTTGCAATGCTGGCACCCACACAGGTGTGTAAATTAGACACTTGTTCATAGAATTTTACACATCTAGAAACAACAAAACTAATTGAAGGGAAATTCGCGAAAGGCATAGAACGTACCACGTCATCTCAGAGTTCCCTAATTGTGGATTGCCAACATATCCAGGGAAAGCCATCCCAACAGCAGGAACTCCCATACCACCAGGATGCTGTCCCCCAAATTGCATGACTGCACATTTGATCAAACAATGGTTACAATATAAGAACGAAGGAAAAGCATATAAAAACCAATTGATTATTGTGTAAATGTAAGAAGGATGAAAAAAACACAGGGTTGACACACAAACTTCACGAAGAAACATATTGCATTCATGGAGATTGAATCATATAATTATCTTTATATTTTTATTTTCAATATTGACGTGATCAGCGAGATATAGAACAGCTTAGTAACACAAATAAAGCACATGCAACTATAGAAGGAGATCATATACTGACAAAATTAATGATATTGCCGTGAACACAAAATGAACTGCATAACATGACTTTCTATAAATTTTAGAGTAACTGACATGATTTTTACCTGGTAACATAGAAGGTAAGTTTTGATCACCATGTCCAGCAATCATGTTTCCAGAGGGCCCCATAACTTGTCTCCCACCGAACATATATGGTCCCCTGCCACCACTTTGCATGTTGACCTTCGCTTTCCCAACAAATGACATCTTTGATTTACTTGATTCTGACAGGGAATCAAGCTCCCCGGATTCAGGGGAGTTAATTGGTACTACTGTTTTGGGTGGTGAGGAAGATTGTGATACACTGCTGGGGTGCTGATCAAACTGGTGAGAAGAAGCTTGCACGGCAGGCGAAATCTGACTTTGAGACAAATTTCGCTGATTAGGGTGTGCTGGGGAAGAAGATTTATGCACCAGATTATTAGTTGCTGCTGGTTGATAACTTGTTTGTGACACAGTATTTGATCCTCTCCCATGACCTCTGAAATTCTGAGACTGAGAAGAATTACTGGATCGGGAACCAGAAGGTGAAAACTTCGAGTATGTTGATTTTCCGGCAGAAGTTGAATCATCAATATAG
This sequence comes from Echium plantagineum, assembly GCA_003412495.2. Lineage (NCBI taxonomy): Eukaryota > Viridiplantae > Streptophyta > Magnoliopsida > Boraginales > Boraginaceae > Echium > Echium plantagineum. The sequence goes on from CM016564.1 coordinate 30,320,259, forward strand.
AGTTTGTCCATCCCTAAATAATCCGAATTGTTCTTCCCCTGCACATTTGAGTTGGATTGTGACATAGGAAAACTCTGATCCACTACAGGAGGCTGAACATGTCGACTAGCTGGTCCTCCTTGAGCATCCTTTTTTTGCCTCAAACTAACTTCCTTATTCGATGAGCTAGATGGATAAAAAGGCGGAGAAGCATAATTCAAGCTTGATCCTACTTGTTTCTTAGCTTGAACGTTGTTGGACTCTGTATTTGATGCTGACATAGTTGCTCTCTCAGATTGAGAAGGTTTCTCAAATGACTTCCTATACCTTCAAAATCAAGAAAGAAAATACAAATACTCGATACTTATACCCAAACGAAAGAATATAAAGGAAAGCTAAAACTAAAAAATGAAATACAGCTTACTGTTTGTTATGAGGAGCAGGTGCATAATTGTTGGTCTTGTCAGATGGCTGATACTTTCTCGGCCCTCGCCCTCTCACACTTCTAGGAACTGTATTCTCATTATTGTCATTAGCCTGATACTTATTGTTGTCTTTAACCTGGTACTTTTTATTGTCATAGTTCTTAGAATTAATTCCAACAGAATTTCCACGAGGCGCTCCTCGAGATCTACCGCGACCTCGACCTCGACTGCGACCCCTAGACGACATCTTTCCCTGGAAATCAACAATAGCATGCTTTAGAATACAGGGGGTTTCAGGAAATTACCAACATGGATAAAACACACATTAAACGATCATCATCAAAGCCAGTCACCTCGTCATATTGCCAATCACGGGTTGTCAATTCTTCAAACTTGTCATGCCCCCATTTCCTTTCATCTTTCGACTCCCACAATTGTCTTCCTCCAAACATCCGTCTAAGAGAAAAATAAAAGGAATAAGACAATAATTTACAGTGAACACTAGAAATTTTGTAATGAGCACTAAAACTGAGCACTAAAGCACGCCATCAAATAACATAATTAGATAAGTTTGAGACGTTGAGATATCATTACTACAAGAAGGTGCACAAAGCAAAAATCTAATAAGTTTGAGTATTTGGGTTAGCTATTAGAGAAGGTCGTACAGCATAAGATCTTGGAGACCAAGCTTTTTTCTGCAGATGGTAACTTATACGCTATCCCAAAGAAGCTCTAGACAAACACCCACTAAGTAGACTAATCCCCAAACAGGAGTTAAGAAACCAGATGAAAACACAGTTGAAGATTTAAAGTACGTACAAAATGAATTTATGCTGCCAATGAAAATTACAACTATGACATACTGATAAACACTGAAGTGTGAACTCCCAAGATTGGTTACAGAAAATAAAATAGTTTTCTTCATCTGCTCTTGGGCAGCTCTTGGGTAACAAGCATATTTGATTAGTTAACATATACTTTCAGATTCAGGATGCAGCTTGCAAATATATTTCATATGGCTATCTTCACAAAACAGAAAATTGTATAATGTAATTCACATGCCAGTTTTCTGATTAATGTACTTCACAATATAAAGAGTTCCACACTTGAGAGTTGAGACAGTCAATATTGTATTTAAATGTGTTCAGTACTTCAGTGTTGTTAGTCGGCCTCCAAATAATAAAAATAGTTTAATTTCATTCTTTCAACTGCTTCAATGAAAAGAAATAACTAGAAGGTTTACATTATTTGTCACATTATCTTTAGCTGCATTTTGTGTTGCCTCTTCCTATTTTAGAAGCAATGCACCTCAAACTAAAACTACAATCCAACTTCACCTTGTCCTAATTGTTGATGAAACAATTTCTCTTTTTGCCAAACCAAATACACAATCCAGATATTTGTATGACTGTAATAGAAGCCTAATATACAAAAAAAGATATATTTACATGAAGTGCCAGACTTAAATATATCCCTCAACATAAACACTTCAAGTTATATCTCAGACTATCTGGCAACCCTTAAAATATTATCCAATAAAAAAAGGTTTTAAATTGTTTCAGACATGAAACCTTCATACATATTAAAGTATTTGAAGTATAACTCATTGTGTATGAGAACGCAATTAGAGACGTTTAACAAACTCCTACACGATATCTGGCCTAACTTCAGAAAAAACAATCAACGGTCTCAGTTACGAGCACAAGGAAACTACAAATTTCGAGAACAATCATCATAGGGAAAACCAAATTGCACAGGGATGTCCTGAAAATGAAAACCATGTCACAAGTGCTGCACTGGCTTACTGGCTAACCTAACTATATGGCGAAGCTCCGCTGTTGTCCTGTTTCGTTTAACATGCATACTTTCGAACTTTTTAAAGGATGCAATAAAAACATTTGTGAAGCAGGCAGCACACCAACTAGAGATTGAAATAAATCCCAAGCTAATAGAATCAGTATATACCTGTTACGACCACCAGAACTATCCCGGAATCTATCATCATGCATATAAAAAGCCCCCGCAGTAGGTACAGCATAAGGCTCCTGCTTCTTCTTTTCCTCCTCCCCCGGTTGCTGATTAGTAACATTATCATCACCCCACTCCTCCACATCATTATTTTCTCCATCAAAAACCTCATTAGACTCTTCCACCAATCTACCACCAGCTTCAGCATACACCACATCCTCTACCTCTTGGTCCCTAGGCCTTTCAGCAACTCCCTCACCCTCTATACCTTCTTCCTCATAATCTCCTTCTTCCTCCAACAGCTCCTCTCCCTCAAAATACTCCTCGCCATCTTCCTCATCCTCATCATAGTCAGCAGCAGCACCTTGCCCGTCCAACGATTCACCATCAGAATCCATCCTAGACAGTGGTTTATCTCTCCTCTGATCTCCCTCATCCTCATCATCGCTCGCCACTCTCCTCCTCATCTTCAATGATAGTTTGGCCTCTTCCGGATCACTCTCATAGTCCACCTCATCTGCCATCCCTTTAAATATGCAAGAAGCAACAATCTTTTCACTCAAATAACACAATTAAACTAAACCCAAATCAGAATTTTATATAAGACTCAAACTTTAACACCCAAACAGCACAATTGCCAGAACCAAAAATCAGTATCCCATCAAATACTTAATCTTTAACACTAAGATGGCAAAATGACTCTAAACCCACATCAAAATTTCATCAAGGACTTAAACTCTGTCGCTCAAACAAAAAATTTACTCTAAACCCAAATCAGAATTATATTGAAGACTTATACTTTAATACTCAAGCAACACAATTACACTAGACCCAAATCAGAATTCCAATCAAGATTCAAGTTTTACAATAAAACAAAATCTTCAGTGCAAAAGTTGGGATTAGGGTTTTGCGATTATGATATAAAGATCTATGATCATTAAAGGGGAAGTGTAAAACCCTAGATATTTATGGGGTTGGGGAATTTTGTGAACTGGTCATATTTTTTGGTGGATAATTGGTTTTGTATTTGTAGATTTACTTAGAAAGGATAATATGTATAGATGAACAAGTCAACTCGTCGACTAGTTTGTAAGTTTCAGTGCTACTCTTTAGATCATGTGTTTGGTTGGAACTGGTGTTGCTATCCACTTGAGTTCGAACACGTATGGGTACGGTGATCGAGTTATCTGAATAAAAATGTGTAAAAAGCTATAAATAAATGTGATTGTAACGGAGAAATTTATACCTCAAAAAATATGTAAGACTAGGGGTGTGCATCAAATTCGAAATCGAACCGAAAATAGCTGCAATTTTAGAAATGAAACCGTACGGATTTCGGTTCCCCTTTGACGGAACAAAGCCGATAGTGTTTAATATGAGAACCGGTTAAAACCGAACCGATAAAAAAATATATATAAGTTCAGTAGACTGTAATTGTCGAGAAGATTATTGATATAATGTGATAAGAGATACGTAAATATTTTTTTTAAAGATAATAATATAAAGAACACAAATGTATGTAAGAACAAAGTTATATTGTGTAATAAATAGTGTTTGCAATTTGTAAGAATTAATATAAAAAAAGTTATATTGTGTAATAAATAGTGTTTGCAATTTGTCATAATTAATTTTAAAAGGAGTTCATTGACCTTACATGGCTTAGATGTAGTTAAGGATATTTCGGTTCAGTCTGTTTTTCCACAGTTTTTGTGTGATACCGGTTATACCGGTTTTTAACTATACGATTCGGTCTAAACTTATTTCAGTAATTGGTTCGGTTGATGTCTGTTTTGAGGCAAAATTGTTCGGTTCGGTCGATTTTGGAACAAAAATATGAACGTGCACAATTTCAAATCTTCTTACCATATATAATATGGAAGGCATGAATTAGTTATTAAAAAAAGTGAAGCCCCATGTTCTCAATTCTCCAAAAAATTAGGAGAATAAACTATATTTTGAATTTTGAATATATAATTTTATATAAATATTTTGTTTAATAACTACTTACTAATAGGCATAAAAAAGTTGATCTTCATTTTATGAAAATGGCTTTTTGTTCTTTTTAATATCTAATGTTATTTTACACATTAAATTTAATTTAATTAAGATAAAAGAAATAGTATTAGCCTATAAATATTATATTTATCAATTGATAAAAAATTATATATTATAAATATGATAAATTAATTGCACACGGGCTGGACTGTGTACACACATCTAGTTAAATATAGTCTACAAGTTCACATGAAATCCAAAAACAAAATAATATGTCCTACAATTTAGTTAAATCTAGAGTGATGGAAAAAGTACTTTGTTAAGGAATGGTGCAAGATTATTAATATGTCCTTAAATAAAGATGTTCGAGTGTTACTTTATTAGGGATAAAAAATACTCCCTCCGTCCCTAAAAGATTGTCACATTTTGACTTTTGTTAGTCAAACATTACAAAATTTGATCATGAATTCTCATTAAACGATAAGAAATAATATAGTCTTGTGGGACCTTGTTAGATTCGTCTCAATATATATTTTTAAAATATTAAATTTTATAATTTTTTCGTATGTAAAATAATAGATATTTATGTTTTAAATCGTGTTTTGTTGACCACCAAAAGTCAAAATGTGACAATCTTTTAGGGACGGAGGGAGTACTTTATGTTAGCCTATATACGATCCTTAAAGGGGGGGGTGAATAAGGATTGAACTAGTAATTACAACTTTTTCGATTAACAAGTTCAAGCAACTATCACCCAAGCAATTGAACAACTAGAATTGCGGAAAGTAAATACAAGGAAGGAAATAACAAAATGATTTTAGCGAGCTTCGGTTTCCCTACGTGCTCGACCCTCGGCTTTCCAACCTTAGGATTTCGGTAAGTGATACTAATAAAGAAAACCCTCGGAATTCAATACAAGCAATCAACTCAAACTTATAGCTAGCCCTAGCTAGAAACCCAAAGCCTCAACTCTAGGATTTCAACTCCTAATCAACAACTAGGAACCCAAGAACACTCCTTAGGATTTCAATTTACAAAGAATGAATTTTGTAAAAAGTTGACTCTTATAACAAGTATCCCTAATTGGATGGATTAAGAGTAATACAAGATGGATCTATAGAATTACCTCTTCACAATCAAGATATGATAGCAATTGAAGATTGAGAGGGCTTGATGCACTTTTGGATTTGTTTAATCAAGAAAATCTTTAATTGGGCAAGAAGGGTTTCTAATTTCGGACTTGGAGTCCTTATATAGAAACCCCCATCGTGAGTCCCATCGTGACACGATGAGCCTCACGATGGCGAACCAACGTTCGGATTTTCAAGATCATCGTGAGATCCATCGTGATAGCCTATGTCACGATGGATGTCACGATGACGACCAGAGTTTGAAAACACAGTTCCATCGTGACACTCATCGTGATACATGGATGTCACGATGATGTCACGATGAGGCTACTGGAAGTTTTTGAGGCTCCATCGTGAGACACCATCGAGACCAAGGTCACGATGGATGTCACGATGGTCAGTGTTGTTTTAGCCCAATTTTATCATTGATTCATCCTTAACTCTTATTCCAATAACACAAAGTCATTATCATAAGATTTAAGAGATAATTCAATAAACAAATTGTTCATAAACAATACTCGAGAAGCCATAAAACAATTAAAACATTTTAAGCATCAAACCATCGACACTCAATCAACTATTTCTAGAACATCGAGAGAGTTTAATAGGTAATTCCTTACACAAGGTCCTATACGCATATAATGAAGTAAATAAGCCGGCCTTGTGTCTTGACTTGAAGTATGTGCCACGCGCACTGTAAAGTCACTTAATAAAACGATTAGCGCTTAATTGTAATTTGTTATTATCAAAATAAAGAAGTATCGACTTTAGGTCAACAAACTCCCCCTTTTTGATGATAACAAATTAACTTATGGTGAGAGGGAGTAAAATAAACACAAAGTAAGCAAGGCTCCCCCTCAACATAAGATTTCAACCATGTTCCACTAATAAGCATGCAACACATCCAAATAGCCAATCAAAAACAACATAAGCATGAAGCATGTTTAAACAAACTAAAGCATAGCATAAAAGTAGTCTAAGAACAAGAGTCGAAAACATAAGCATTCTCCCCCTTTGGTATCTCCACCTTGAGGTTGCGCCTCGGCTCCTGCTGTCGCTGTAATTGGCTTTCAGGAGCTGATGGCTTGGCTGGCTTCGGTTTTGTCATTATGGGGCGGCAAAATCTGCATTAACGAAGTGGCTACATTAACTGGGTACTTGTTCACAATGTATACAGTGATGGTCTCCAAAAAAAGTACCTATCAAGGGCTTCTGCTTTCTTGCTCACTTCAGCAGACAAAAGAACAGGAGAAGCAAATTTCGGGAGTGTGTCCTGCTGTTGTTTTTTCTCCCTCAACCAATCCTCAGCCTGTACACATTCGTTCAAAACCTGCAGAAACACATGACTCACGAATATGATACAAGATTAACTACCCCACTCTCATTCCCAAAATCAAAACCAACCACGCTCATCTTTGCTAGAATGCCTAGACAAGCAACAACAAGTCACTGAATGGGAAGTACCTGCAGCACAATATTGCACCATATCTGAGTGATATCTAAAATTGATACTTTAGTACATGAATTAAAATATCATTAGGAGAGATTGTCGGGATCATTGGTGCTTTGCACGATCGATATACCAGTTAATATAAGCAGTAGATACTTTAACTAGGAATATAACCCTCCAATTGTTGTCTCTAAGAGACAAATATCTCATAGTATGGGCAAAGATAACTCTACAACTCCAGATACATGACACAACAAATGGCTCATTACACCACGTACTCTTCTTACTTACTGTGAAGAAGTAGATAGTGTTTGCACTCCACCCTTAGGTCAATTAGGAAAAAGGCATTGGGGCATGTTAATATTAATATCGATGTAAACAAACAAAAAATCAATCAGAAGCCTAAGTGTGTACACGAGATCACACATTCTACATCTCAACCACACAAAATCTTCAGCATATTCAGCCAAAGTACATTACAAAAAATAAATACAAAAACTCAACAACCAACTAATCAACTTTGAGTAGCACAAAATCACCACATATTCATCCAAAACAAAGAAATGAGAACAAACCAATAAATATAGTACAAATTATCAAATTACAAATGAATCTAGGAAACCCCAACAACAAAATCACATCATAAGCAAACAAAATCATAAAAAGATAAGTCCTTTAATTCAAAATAATGCAATATAACATCAATTAAAGCCGAAAAACAGGTACAAGAAAAATCCAAACAATCAAACTATAACTGATTATAAGAGACCTCAACTAATAAACACAAATCATAATCAAATAAAATCATATAAAAATGTTTGTTTAATACAAAACAAGGTAATATCATACCAGTTAAACTGGAAAAAAACCTCTAAGCAAAAAAAGAAAAAGATAGTTGTTAAGCAAGTAAGAGAGAATGAATGCGTACCAAAGTGGGATGATGAAATGCTGAGATTTGAGGTTGAAGATGAAGAAGAGTTGCTGCTTCTGGAATGTTCCTTTTCTCCCTATAACCTTTTGGTGCCAAAAAGACGGGAAAATAATTACATGAATATAGGGGTTTTATGAGGTTGAAAAATTGAGAATTTTTTATGTTTTTTAGGTCCTTTGTTTTTTTTTATGAATTTAGGTGATGTTAAAATTTAAAGTTTGTTTATTGAGTAATTAAGATGAATTTAAGTCAATATGTTAAACTTAAATGTTGTTGGATATTATATAATTTAATGAAGTGAATCCATGTAAAATAATACTATACAATATAACGAAGTAAACAATTCACCTAGATTACACTCTAATTTGGGGCTAATGAAAAGTGCGTAAATCGACATGAATGAAGGGTAATCACTAGACCTCGATTAATCTAGATAAATATAAATAATTGATTCTCAAACGAAATGAACTTAAAATTTAACCTAAACTTGCCAAGGTTCACTCCGATGTAGATCGACCATTAGGGAGAGAGGAATTGAGGATTTTATAGAAATAAGTCAATGAAAACACCATATAAATAATGAAGTCGCTACTTGCTATAATAATTTTAGCTTAATTCGATGGATATCCAATCTATAATCCATATAAATTCGACTTTTATCGGCTTAGGGTATTAATTGCGTTTATTATTTCTAAATTTATACTAGTGACATTGCAAATATAGGATAAATTTAACTCAAACCCTACCCATATGTATATGTGTAAAATAATAAATTAATATATGTTTGTATCTTAAATTCTTACATTTATAAATTGTTAATTCATGAAGGTATTGATGTGTTGGAAATTAAAAAGAAAAACTATATATTTATATAATATGATTACCTCTTGTTCAATTTAATTAATGATGTTAACTTTCAAGATGAATATATGATCAATAATTACTTCAATTCTTAATTATAATAGACATGAAAAAATATAACATGTAATTTCTTTTAGAAAAAATGTTTGCATAATACTTCTTGAAATTATTCATACATTAATTAGAAATTATCACGAGCAAAACTTTATATCAAAAACTATAAATGTAATTGAAAAAAAATGTATGATTAAGGTGATTTCAGATCATCCACACTAGCTTCCCAATAAGTATTATTAACTCAATAATAGGGATTGAGGAGTTAAAATATGTTAAAATTACACTTTTTTAGATTCCCTATTAGGAGATGGCTCACATAAAATATTTAGAGAGCTATGTTGTTGTGCCAATAAATAGGGTGCATATATTTCCACGGCGCTTATTTTCACGGAGCGAATTTTTTCCAATTTTACCCTTTACAACCGACGGAAACATCACCATAGCTAATTTGCAATCACTTTTTCACACGTTCAGTCTATCTTCCTTCTTTTTTGTCGAGTTTAAGGCACAAACGGGCGGAATCGTCACCTTACATAATTGGAGATGACCGTTCTACACGTTCTGTATTTCTTCTCTTTTGTTGAGTTTAAGACAAAAACAAACAGAAACGTCACCATACATAATTTAAAATACGTTTCTACACGTTTTGTATGTTCTTTTGGAACTATAACGGATAAGTAGTTGTAAACTTTATGTTGTTTGAATTTATTGTCTCTTCAAACTTTCCTAGTATACACGATTAATGTTCAATATGTATTTCAAGTTGTTCTCACGAATGATTAAAAAAAAATTACATATCGGTTAGGATAGTGTATATATAATTCATAAGGAAATTTCATAATACTAGTGAATCATAATACGAAATAAACATATGATAGGAACAATAATCATTCAATACATAACACGAACTAAATATTGTATAGCAATATAACATAAATCATCCAATACCTAACACGAACTTCATAATAGTAGTGAATCATAGTACGGATTGAATCCATAAAATACATAATGATAGGAAATTAAAACGTTGTCTTCAAAATATAACACATAATCATCGGTCAGTAAGGTCGATTTCTGATGACATCACATATTTTCTCAATCGCCGCCACGAGTGCCTCCGTATCACGACTTCCACTTACACGAAGTGCTTCTTCCCGTATGACCTGCCAATCCTGGAAAAACAATTGGGTTAATTAAAATCAAATATAGTTCGTAAGAAGTAATAAATATTATAAAATTTGAAGATGACGAACAAAATATCATACCCTTGAATCAAGAGCAAACTGGGTAGGGCGACCGGCTCATTCAGCCTATCCGGATTGCTCACACGAACGTGGCTCACCCTCCGAAACCAGTCCATGTAATCAGCAGAGCAAGGGCTGGGGCTGCGGACTACCAAGGGACCTAAGTAATCGCCATTTAGTCTGTGTGCCTCTTGTGCGTCCCACTGAGCATCATTGATGCCACATTCTTTCCTGTACGAATGAGGCTTCTTACCAAAAACACACATGTGCGGCTCTATAACCCTCCTCGGAATGTGTTGCACTCGACCGAACTGTCTAGATATCCTATCCGGCATATACGGTTCAATGATACCAAAAAACCATATAGTACCGTGATAGCAAGCGACATGACTATGCCTGTAAACGGATCGAACTATACGAAACGTAGACATGTTTGAGTGCGGTCCGCACCTGCGTCGCACGTACGTGCGATCCGGTCCGAAATTGCGGACATCAATATTTACAGTTTGAGTTCACAGGTGTTTTTTAGAGAAAAAGTCCGATCCGATTTGGTCCGCATTTGCGCACCGTTCGCAAAACGTGCGGTCCGCACCAGATTTGGAAAATACTAAATTAACTAAACAGATTTACACAAAAATACAAAACCTTTATTTTATTCAAAACTCAAAAAACAAAATTGAAAAAATGAAAAATACAAATAAAAAATTACATTATATGAAGATGTGAAACATATGACACATTAATACATAAAAATAATATGCAAACATTGGTTGAGTCCATTACCTTCAATCGGACTCGGAAACTGAAACGAATCGGGGGGTTCGAATCTGACATTAGATAAGCAAAAGAGGAATAGAATCGGCAGATCTCCGATGAAACTAGATGAGATGTAAGGCACAGGACTTGAGAGAGATGAGAAATGGTTGAGACTCTTGAGTCTTGAGAGATAAGTAAATTAGGTTAGGTTTCGAAAGGTTAGGTTTAGTGAGAGATGAGAAATGTGTGATGAGATGAGAAATGAGTGAATTAGGTTAGGTTTTGATATGTCTTATGCTCATTTGCTGATCAGCTCAAATCATATGGACCGGTCATATGGACTGGTCATATGGATTATTGACTATTCACTATCTATCGTATAAGATTCACCTTAATGGATATGTGTGAGTTTAATTGATAAATGGCCCATGTCTTATATTATTATATTAGCACCTTTTAGTTCAATCGGATCGAACTATTTCGCACGGTTTGGTGCCGTTTGCCGAACGTCGAGATTTTACGTTTGGGTATACGTTTGCGAGTGCGCACCGAGCTGCGAGTCGAACTTTTTCGAATCGAATAATGCGAATCGCGTCGAACTTTTTACGTTCGCTCACAGGCCTAGACATGACCCTCAGGAACAGGACCAAAAGGGGTCCATCTAACCTGTAATTGAAAAACAGAATCAATATTAGTTGGAAACAAACACAAATATATTGGTCACGAATTACTAGTTATTAAGAACATGAATGACTATAATTACTATACTGTATCATATAACATGAATTACTATACCCCCATCTTATAAAAAAATCAACTATTCTGTAAGAATACTCACATCGGTAGAGGTCATCGCGTCCAATGCCCGCCTATAGCCAAGCAGTGCATGAGTAGTTTTCTGCGTGCGAGCGATATTGGACCATCTAGTGACTCTCGGCTGGCAATCTATCCATGCACCAGTAGTCCCCACCTCGAAAGCTGGGAAATACTCATATATCCAAGCCTGCAAGATGATTTAAGAAGGTTTAGAAGAGTCCAATATTAACAAAACTAAAAAAAATCAGTCCATTTACCTCAAGTAGAGTCAAACAGAAATTTGATTTGCCTTAGCTCTCGAACCCATGCCCATCTGATCATATAAGAAAGCAAGTGTGGCTGCCCCCCATGCAAGCCCGGACGCGGCATCGAGATCATTGAAGAGGGTCGTATACGGTAGTGGAACACAATCCCCAGACTTGTTCGGGCACAACGTGGATCCGAACAAGTAAGAAAGGTAGCAGGCTGAACGTCGTGCCGGAGACAAGAAAGTAGGGTCTCCCCCAACCCTCATCATATGTTTCCCCCTGAAACTAGTCTTATTTATGATGCCGTCCTAACCGATAGTCCTCAAAATCACCTCATCTACCCCATGTTCTGATGGACGTACCGGATCTCCATAACATCTAATCCCTAGAATTTGCTCCACATCAAACATCGTGATGCTCATCTCGCCGAAAGGCATATGGAAAGTGTTAGTTTTCGAATGCCATCTTTCGATGAAAGCAGTGATGAGAGACATGTCTAACACATACATTTTACAAATTATATGATATAACAAACTGCAATATGATTCCATAATCTAACACATACAGTTTACTAACTAACTAACTAACTATTCAATCTAACAGTTTAACATTAAGAGGAAATTAATGCTAACTAATTAAGTATTAAAGCTAACAGTTTAACAGTTTAAGCTAACGTGTTAACTATTTAACTAACTAACAGTTTGAAGGTCTTCTAACCTCTAACAAGTGCTATATATTGTCGTTGCTCGGCCGAGTCCTGCCACTGTTGGTGCTCCGGCAGTAGTGTCTCGGGATGCCACCTATTTATTGATTGTGATCGTGTGTGACAAGTGAGCACCGCATGACAGTTTTCATCCCTCCAAATCTCCTTGGCAATATGGCCGCCAAATCCGTAAAGAATAGAAACATCTTGGGGGCCGCCTCCCGGATCCCTCGTAATCCTCCATCCATCATCCACGTCGTTGTCATCATCCTCTCCGTCATCATGACCTTCATCAGTCCCATCGCTCCGGTCATCTCCCTCCCCTCCATGTGGCCCTTGACCTCTTTCTGTAGCTCCCCCTCTCCCATGTGACCCTTGACCTCTGCCCCAACCTCCCCCTCGGGCCCTCACTCCGGTTTTCGTTCGACCTCCCCTTGCAGGACCTTCACGACGAGCAGGTGCCTGTACCTGAACATCTACGAGGGGTCCCATGTCAACAGGACATGCATTACCAACTGGAACCTCTAGGTTGTCAACTGGAATATGAAACATATGTGACCCGTCAATCATCGAGTCGAAGTCTAACTCAACATAACCCATCGAATCGTCTATGTTGCCACGACTCATTGAAGATGGAGGCAACAATATATCGGCAACATTCACAGGGTTCGGACTCGGGGTAGTATGTACAACAGGTGGCACACGTTCTTCTTGGGCAGTTGACCCCTCTATTGGCACAGGTGGCACATGTTCTTCTTGGCTAGTTGACTCCGCTATTGGTAGAGATGCTGATTCGCTAGCGGATTCCTCGGCATTCTGCCTTTTCCTTTTTTCGGAACATAATCCTTGAGCCTTGTTGACATTGTGCAATGACCAGCTCTCGATTTACGTTTCCCACCCAAAGAAACACTCTTACGACGTCCGGCCATGGTAAAATTTTCTGTATAGGAAAATTATAAAGAAGTTTATACATAACACAACAAAGAAAAACGAAAATGTGAACTTTTTAGTGTGGAAGTTTATAATTCTCTTTAACACTACAACAAATAAAAGAACAAACTTTATTATAGTTTGGAAGAGTAACCTATGTTTAATTCAATTCGACAACAAAAATGTGCAGTTTATTAGTTCTTGTTTCTAAATTCGACAACAACAAATTTTATAATTCTCATTAACACAACAACAAATATAACAACAAACTTTATTATAATTTGGAAATTAACTTAAATTTGACAAAAATGTGAACTTTCTTAGTTCTTGTTTCGAAATATGACAAGTAACGACATTGAGCGAAATTGGACAACTTTCTTATTTCTTGTTTCGAAATTCGACAACAAAGGAGAGTTATTAACCTTAAATTGGAAGACAAAAAGAACAAACTTTATTATAGTTGGAAGAGTTATTTACCTTAGATTGGACAACAAAAATTTGAACTTTCTTTGTTATTATTGTTGAGCCCGCCAAAATTAGTGTTCTTAAGGAGTTTCGGATGAAACTTCGTGTGAGATGGCTGAGTCCTTGTGGGGATTGTTTGTTGTGGTAGGGTTTTCGTGGATGTGGGGTTTGGTTTGGAAGAAAGTGATTTGAATAGTCCCACTCACCCCCCGTTTATTCTTTTTCAATTGTATTTTTTTTTAGGTTAATCTGCCAAAACGTGTGAAATCATCATCAGTAGTACAATTGCACAAGTGAGATTCACACAATGTATCACGAGTTATGACAATTTGACATGTTTAGGCACATAATCACCCTTTATTTTTGTTTCGATTATTACGAATGATTAATTAATCAATTAATTAACACGACTATAAGTGTAATGGATGAGAAGAATCATTATTAAACATATTATTAGTTAATAAAAAATAATATACTAACATATTCATGACGTTCCAATCTTTTGAAAGCGTTACATGACTAATCATATGAGATGTTATGATCGAATAGACCGACTGAAGTAATCATTCACAATGCGCCATCGAAGACATTCTTTATAAATATTACTATTTTTCATACAACCATTACATGACATGGGAACACCTAATGTCTTCAAAAAAGTTATATAAATTTATTTTAATTATTTTATAAAAAAAAAAAAAAAGTGGACATTACCATCAATGCCAAAACGTGTGAAATCATCATCAGTTGTACAATTGCACAAGTGAGATTCACACAATGTTTTACGAGTTATGACAAGTTCACACGTTTCTTCTGTTTCTGCCTTCAACTCGACAAAAATCAATGAAGACGTAACGTGTGAACAAATTAATATATGGTGTATATGATGACGTTTTCGTCCGTCGCAAAATGGCAAAAACGGAAAAATCTCGCGCCATGGAAATAATGTCCGTGGAAATAGGTTTTTCCCAATAAATAGGATCTTCCACCCAAACCCCAAACTCTCTTTTTTATCTTCTCTCTCTTATGTGTCATGATATTATTCATCATTCTTTATATTCTCCATCTTCTCTCTCTTATATTAGTGATGAGACATATATTTAATGTTTTTATATATATTGAATAGGGTATGAAGTAAGAAAATTGAAAAAGTAACTAAACTAAAACAATCCCTCAAAATTGATAAAGGTAATAAATAGAGACAATTTTAAGGATAATTATAAGGATACTAGTGTGAATGCTCTCATGTGGATGATTAAGATTGCAAATTGAAAATTAAAGAAAAGCAATTAAAATAAACAAAGAGTGAATGTTAATAAAAAATAATCACTACATAACCGTTCTTACAAACTTCTGTCCTGAAATATACGGAGGAGGTAAATAGCCGGATGCGCCTCAACCAGGAGCGTAACTGCAGGGGCTGGGAGGAGGGTGGGCAGGGCCCCTTAGGCCATTGAATAGAATTATGTAAACAATAGATGTGGCTAAGAATTCAATATACATGAGCAGCTCACTTGGTTAATGGCCCCTTAGCTCATTGTGGGCACGGGATTCTATTCCCTAAGCCTCACAATTTTGTATTTTAATGTTTTTCTTTTTAAGTTTGGCTCAACTTTATATCGATTCTGGTTTCATCCCTAGCCATAATTGGTTAAAGGACTGGAGTTTCTTGCATGTTAACTACTTAATCAACGGTTCGTTTCTTACGATAATCGAACTACGTGAAAAAATGTTAATGTTGGTAACTTACACTTTAGTTCCTTAAGACTTATAAGTTGAGTTATACACCGCACCTAGGGAAAATTGTTCAATTGAGTTTTTAGACAAATTGACCATGTTCAAACAATTTTAGCAAAAAAAATTGGACAAATATTTAGATTAGACGTAATTGAAAAAAATATACAATTAGAAAAAATGACAAAGAAAAAAAATAAAAATAAAAAAGAGTTACTTTAAAAAAATCATCAAATTAGTTTTGGACAATTTTACCTTTACAATATTGTCAAACTCAATGGTTAATGTATGGCATGTACCGACTATCAAGTGAGCAATGTTGAAATATGTGTGATAAAAAATATTCTTTTTAAACCAGTTTTGTTCAAACCTACATATATGATCACTTGTGTCATTAATCGGTAAGTGTATGTACAACATGGTTTTATGGACGTGTCATAACATGATTTGCCAAAACAAATCTTCCAAAAAAAACTTGTCTTGGACGTTATAAACATCTAATGGAGCTATTATTATATCCTATGATAAAGAGACATACATGGACAGAGAAGAAAGAAGGAGAAAGATAGTGGATAGGGCTTCCGATCGAATGTCAATTATTACTAATCATTATCCCACCAAAGACACTGATGATGATCAATGTTCTCCTAATGATTTTAGTTCAGGTTAACCTTTTCTGTTTTATGTTGTTTTTGAATGTTTGATCATGATCTTGTAATAAGTCACCTGCAATTTATTGAACATGTTATAAATTGGTTAGATCTTGATGATTTTTATAAAGACAATTTATTTCAATGATTTGAATTTGATATAAGAATTATGATTTAAAAACATTGTAAATAGCACATGATGCTCGAACATTGTCTCGTCGTACTTTCTTCACATGTCGGACATGGATCATGGCATCACGTGACTTTTTAACTCTTTTAATTTGATTTATGATCCGATTATTTCATGTTGTTTAGTAATTAACTTTTACAATATTACCATGTCCGAGTCCTCCAATATGTGAGTGAAAACATATAATTTGAGTTTAAAAAAAAGCAATTGTTGACATTATGTAATATGTAATTAAGAGGAATATTGAATTTTATTATCATAACTAATTTACATTATTGTTCTGAATGATCTTCTGGGACATTTAGCTTCATAATATAGAAATGTGCTACATTTTGCATATACAAAGAACTAATATCTGGAAGATATAAATGAAGATAGTTTATTCTTTATGTTGCAATTTCATAAGGCAGTGGTTGAGTTCACATATAAATGATGTTTAGTGAAGATCAACCCTGTCTTACTTCATTCAACATATTTCATGATTTCAAGAATCTGTAATTGATGATCATGTACGTTAATGTATCAGAATCATCATCTCCAATTTCGAAATACGAAGAAGTAGCCGGTGGACAAGCTTCAGGAGCGACACTGAAGAGAAATGAATCAGAATCTGAACTCATAGTCCTTAAAAAGACCTCTAAAGCAAAAGATGAAGCATTTGTGCAGGCAGGGGCTCCTCGAAATCGCATTCGTTCTTTCTCTCCAAAGAGAATCAATGCATGTATCTTGTCTTCAGAGAACACAAGGGTAGTTTGTTCTATCATGATTGCAATAGTAGTAGTCTTTTCTAATAGCAATCTTCCGCATCACATTATCAAAGAAGGGAGCATCATTTCAAGAAACCCTCTGTATGTCATGTTGCTTACCGATGTCTCTATCGTCGTGGGGAGGATCCTTCTTGCGAAACGAAGAGTGCTAAAACAAGCTAAACTGGGGAAGGTTGCGAGAACTCCAGAAGATGTGGAGAATTGGGAGAGTGCAGTGAAGGTATTGGAACTCGGTGTCGTTTTCTATCAAACGATTCGAGGAATATTCATAGACTGCAGTTTTTATATGGTAATTGTCACTTGTGGACTTTCTCTTGTATAAACTGAAGAATGAAAACTGAAACTTAGGATCTTCATAGTTAAATTGTAGTTGATGAAACAAATTATGTTGGAAGAATCCATTGGATTGGATCTTTTTTACATGCCAAATTAAGTTAGATAAAATGAAGTCAACATGTGGGACAAGTAAACTTAGTCTCTATATTAGTTTTAATAAATGTCCTCACAAAACTGTTAACCTCTTAGCCTGCAAGTGAAATATATTACTACTAATTAATATGGAATATTAGTTTTGTTTTTAGCATACTTGTATTCTCTTAAAGGTCCATTCTGATTTCAAGAATTAACTATCTTGCCATGTAGAATTTATGTAATTGTGACTTGCCCTTAAATGAATCCCCAACTCAATGTTATGTAGTGTGCCTCTTTCTCTTCTTTTGTAACTTAATGATCGAACCCTCGACCCCTATCATTACGATTTACGATTAACAATATCTGCAGTCAGCACAATAAGTTCACAGCACAGACCTTAGTTGGGGTGGACTGGAGGTGCTGGTCGATATTCGACAC
>CM016564.1:30338506-30426006 GCA_003412495.2 Echium plantagineum
ACTTCTATCACTTAAATGTTATAATCGAGATATATTAACTGAGTTAACATAACGGTTTCACGCTTTAAAGATATATAAGTGGAATACGTTACACAAAATATAAGTGCCATATATAGCAATGGAGATAATTTAGTTTCTGCTAAATCTAATGTTTAATAAGTATTTTGAGTGGAACATTCTAACACAATGGGAAAATGCTTATAGGGATCAGTTGAGCAAACCTTGCACGTGATATGATTGGGGATTAATAGTTAATTTTGCACTAAAAATTAATTACAACCTACAGAGACCAAATATGATCAATATTGTGAAAGATTTAGGAATTTCAATCAAATAGATGAAATTTCAAAATAGTTAAATTATTTTATGTTACGCTGGTAGAGCTCCAAAACTCAATTACTCCCTCCATTCCCAAATGATTGATATATTTTGATTTTATATGGTCAAACTTTAAAAACTTTGATCAATAATTTTTATTAACTAATAAGAAATAATATATTCATATGATATTTTGTTGGATTCGTCTCAATATATATTTTTGGACTATCAACTTTTTATAATTTTTTTATATGTAGAATAGAAGATATTTATTTTGAAATCGTGTTTTGTTGACCATGAAAAGTCAAAATGTATCAATCATTTAGGGACGGAAGGAGTGTTTTGTATTTTTAGGTGTAGGTAACCTAAATACCAGTACTTGATGTTACTAATAAATCCTTTCATTTGAAGGCATGGGATAAGACAATATAGGACTTGTTGGGCAGATGGAACTGAATCCATAACTCAATGTCCAATAACTCCAACAAATAAGTTTACTTATAGATTTGATATTAATGGACAAGAAGGAACATTTTGGTGGCATGCACATTCCGGTTTTCAGAGGACAACAGTGTACGGGGCTCTTATTATTTACCCAAAAGCTGGTAGTTCTTACCCTTTCCTGAAGCCGTACGAGGATGTTCCAATCGTCTTAGGTGATTTGATCTTTTAGTTTTGTAATGCTAAAAAATGAAAAGATAGTTTCGTTCCACACTTTAGTTTAATGTTACAGCATTGTTTTACTATTTCTTTAATTTGAATCGATCTTATTACATTACACGTAAATGTTACTAATTACTATCAAGAATTAAAGCGAGAAAATCATTGACCTAAAAGATTCGATTAACTAACATTCGATGAATTCATTTGCTGAAATATATTGAGGCTTTTGTTATTATTTAATGGATTGTAGGGGAGTGGTACAATAAGAATGTTGCTGAACTAGAAGAACTAGTGGAAATAACAGGCCATGCTCCCAATGCATCTGATGCTCTGACCATCAATGGATGGCCGGGGGATTTCTATTCGTGTCCAAATGGTGAGTTTGACTCGAACTAAACCCGCATCTAGATAGCAAGTAATACCCGGTGATCAGTAGGCTAATCCTCGTGGTTCATAAATAATCCTTAACTTGGCGACAGGAAGAAGAATTCTCAAAGGGCCAAAGAAGTTGCAAGATTCTGCTCTTCAACTCACTTCAAATATAGTAACTACTCCTGGATCAGGTACTTCTTCTATCATTCTCATTTTAGGGAAAATAATATCATGTCATTTCTCCCTAATATGCTATATATTTCCCCTTGTAACAGGTATTTTCAGATTGAATGTGAAGCCACAAAAAACATATCTTCTTCGTATAATTAATGCTGCTCTCAACACGAACAATTTCTTCAAGATTGCGAATCACAATCTCACAGTCGTCGCAACTGATGGAATATATACCAACCCATACCAAACTGATCTAATTGTCCTCATTCCTGGTCAGACTACTGATGTTCTCTTAACAACTGATCAAGAATCCGGCAAATATTACATGGCTTCACGTCTCTACCGAACCTCAAAGGCTATGACGTTTTGGTATAATGACATCCCAGCCACAGGGATCGTCGAGTACATCAATTCGAATACACCAAGTCAATCAACAATCAAAATGCCGATTATGCCAGATATCTACGACACAATGGCAGCATTCAACTTCTTTGGTAGCTTAACTGGTCTAGTCTCAGGGAAGTTCTATGAACAAGTTCCACAAAAAATAGATGAAAATATGTTCATAACTATTGGAATGGGGTTGATTACATGTGAAGAAGGGTATCGCCCAAAGAGCTGTGAAACACCACAAGAACAAAGAATGTTTTCATCGATGAACAATGTGTCATTTCTAATGCCTACTAAGACGACGTTACTGGAGGCGTTTGTTGATCAAGTAAGCGGGGTTTATACCAATGATTTTCCTGATCAACCTCCTACTAAATTTGATTATGTGAATGAGAGTTTTAGGTTGGATCCGAATCTGGTGTATACAAAAAGGTCGACGAAAGTTAAACAATTTAAGTACAATGCATCAGTAGAGATTGTATTCCAGTCTCATTGTTTAGTAGGTATAGAATCCCACCCTATGCATATTCATGGGTACAATGTCTATGTATTAGGCCAGGGATTTGGAAATTTTGACCCATTCAAGGACCGTTCCAAGCTAAATCTTCTGAACCCCTACATGCGTAACACTATTTATGTGCCCATTGGAGGATGGACGGTAATTCGATTTCGTGCAGATAATCCAGGTATATTCAGTTATCTAATAACTATTACATGTTTCGATTTAACTACATACTCGAAAAAAGTCGAGACTGCTACAAAATAATTTTTTCGACGTTTCATATGTATTAGGTGCATGGTACATTCACTGCCACATTGAAGCGCATGTAAAAGTCGGTCTAGCAGGAGCTTTTCTGGTTGAGAACGGTCCAACACCATCAACTTCTTTGCTCCCACCACCTCTCGATCTTCCCAAGTGCTAATATCTAGTAAGCTTTAATAGAATTATAATCTAAATGTATTATTTTTCTATAAACAAATAATCAAGCTAGATATAATAAGTGAATTAATTCTATCATTAGAGAATCATGATCAGTGTGTTGTAGTAAGAAATAACGAGAGAATTTATTGATTAAATGCGCTACAAGCAAAATTGAACTTCCAAAATTTGAGCTCAAACCAAACAACGCAACTGTCAAAAACACAACAGATGAACAATATTATTACATTAGCCAGAGATGAACACATAATTCATTTACCAAAAGCGGTAGAAGCAAAATCGAACTTCCAAAATTTGAGCCCCTGCAGGACGAGACACCTTATAGAACATGTATAAATACATGTCTTATTCATCCATACAGGCCTCAAGCAGCTGCTACAGAGGCAGCATCAGCATTAGCTCTACGACCACAGTAGTCGAAGCCATACCATGTCCCACCAGGAATAAACACATTGTAGTAGAAACTCACAGGGCTCGAATTTGAACCATAAACCGTGACATCATAAGGCATCCAACCATCATATCCACTCCTGTATAAGTATAGATAACAAATCTGATACGTACAAGGTCCGTATAATGTATATGTGTCGGTTGAGCATCGCTCGAATGCCCTTGATCCTCCTAATGTTGGAGCATAGACCTAATTTCATCAACTCAAAAAGTAATTAATTTGTCAATTACCTTGTTCAGATTTTAAAGTTTTCTATGTCTAAATCTCGTGAATAATAATAATACATTTTGATCCTGTCCAAAAAGTTTGGAACTTTAGCTATTTTCTACACATTAATCAAAATTCAAGAATAAAAAGAAGTTGATAAATAATGGGTGAGACTGAGATTAGAACCTGATTTCCATAAGCATCACCAAACGAAAGACTAATTCGATCCCTTGTATAACTAGGTGAAGAGCAGCTTGTTCTGATGATCACAGTAAAAGGGCATGAACCATAATTCTGTACAAAAGAAAACTCAACAATTACTTACTCAACATAACTTTTAACTAACCTAAATTACAAAAAAAGTGAATTTTTAATACTTTTTATAAATATATAGAAAGTCCAAAATGATCTTTATAGAGAGGGATTATTAAATGGGCAATGGTGTAAATTTACCTTTGAGGTAGTGTTGATCTTGAAAAATGGAGAAGCTTGAGGCTTTAGAGTGATCGATCTTGCTTGAGTATTGATGAAGAAGATGAAAAGGAACAAGACAACTGATATTTTGCCGAATACCATGTTTTTTCTTTTTCAAGAAAATGTCTCTCTTGTCTGATGCTTCAAGTTTGGAATTGTGTGGATAATCAAGACCTGGGAGTTGGGTCGCTGGAGGAATATATAATTAACCTACTCGAGTTTTATACATTTACTAGTAACGGTTGAATTTCATTCCTCGTACTCAAACGATTATTTCCGTCTATTTTGTTCTTTAGTTAAACCAAGCTTTATCATAATAAATGAGGTCGACTATATGCATATCAATTCACATTATTCTTTTAAGTTTTAACCTAAACTAATATACTCGGTGTTTTTTGTCAGTCCAAACAGAATAATAGGAAAAAATAGATTTAGTAAATTCGAACATTTTATTATTATTATGCATAAAGTTGTACGTGAGCCAAGTAGAATGTGAGCTCGATAAATTTAGCTAGGGCCAAATAATATGAACTAACTCGAAGAAAGCCAAACGATAACACATTGCCATCTTCAGAAGCAAAAAACACATTTATCATTATATATACTTGAAATCGGACTTGGTCATGACAATTAATATTCGTGAACACTAGACTAAGCCTCGAACATATTTGATTATATAGAGACCATGATAAAGCTTTATATGGCAGTTGAGGCTAAAAACACACATCCACTTCATAAAACTTCAGCAATGAAACTTACAATGCATCTTTAAGGAGAAAATCCCACAAATAACATATATGTACAACACCAATGAAAAGTAAACACAGAAAATGAACAAGATATCTATTAATGAAAGGCTGTTTGATTTTTTACAGTGATAATATAAGATATACACATTCTTGATTGCTTTCTACTAGTTGATCACATATTACCTAAAGTTGATTCTGTATTTGAGGTAGTAGAGCTGGGATTACTGTATCTCACAGGACTCTGATCGACCAAAAATAGCATAGCGGTTATCCGCTACATTCTCGTAGACAAAATTTCTAACGAATCTGCAAACAAAAAATAAAAGGAGTTAATAAAATGCACTCAAACACAAGCATATTCCGGGGGGACATAAACTAATGCAGAGCAGATTTCTAAGATCTTACAGTGGTACAAACTGCAAAAAGAATGCCATCTGGGGAAAGGGCAAGTCAATGTACTCCATAATCTTCAAAACAGCTTCCGACTTGATGTAAGACCTAGATTAAACAAACATGGAAAATTATTATTGAGGTTCTTATTAATGGTTCGATATCTGATCAAGCATTTGACAATTCAAGAAAACAAATTGAGAGAAAAAAACTTCAATAGAGTGATATGCATGCAGATAACACCGAACAGATGATGACAAATGGATTCGATTACAGAAAAGAACATTGAGTAGGGAAAGCGCAACCATTTCCTCTATATATGCTAATCACAGATCACGACTAAATAAGACAATCCAAAAATCATAAATATTCCATGACTGCAACATTAGCCGAATTAATGAGACAAGAATTTGAATAATCATTTGTATGTCCAAAATATGAGTTAACAAAATTACCTATCCCTTTCAACGAGTACAACACTGGAAATATCATCAGGTGCTCTTCCTGACCTCCTTAAAAGTTTCTTTCCAGCTTCACTTTGTAGTGCTTCATACCTTATTGATCTGACAATGAATCAGACAGGTAAATGATAGACCTATATTCTTGGAAATAAACTTGAATATATGAAATTTCAGAAATGAAGAGCAACTAAGATCTAGTTGTTTCTCTATAACCTCTAGCTAATCCAGGTTGCGGAAACTGATTAATTACAACTTAGATTGGAGATGACCATAATACTTAAAATAAATGTTATGAAAAGTTTTATCCGTTATAGGATAGGGTCGGGAAATTAAACTCATAAGTTATCCTACTATATACACCCACAACCCTGCCTATACGGGACCTTAAATGCCCCACACTGCCTCTGATGTCTTGATAGTACACCAAAATCAGAAATTTGCCCCTGTGCTGACCACTCAGGTAGAGGAAACTCGCAAATGTAAGATCTATCAGTTACAGTTCACGTAATTTATGAAGTATATCTTAATCCCTTGAGATACCTTGTTTCCCTCAAGACCCAAGTGATTCATCACGGGACTAATATGCTATGTAACAGGCTAGTATGATAGGCTAATCAAAACTCACGCGAGCCAATGGTGATCACTTCATATTTTGAGTGAATTCAACAATTTGTAACTGATTCAAACTAGAAAACTTAAAATCAGAGTCTAAATCGTGAACTATATGAACAAGTCAGACGCGACAATTAAATCACAAACTTTCTAAGTACATTCTACAAAGAAATAAAAAGTCCATGAGCATCAAGGACTGATTAAAACTTGATCTGACTACCAGAGAGGTTAGTTCTTAAATTTAGGGATATATTAGCAAAACAAGCATATAAGACTCCAAAATAAAATGGTAGTAGACCAACAATAGCGAACCTCTTCCCATCATTATCACGTACAAACTTCACTCCTCCATTACATAAATTGCATACACCTATCAAATTAACGAAAATTAAGTCAGATTCAGCACCAATGTGGAACACGAGAGGCTAAATAAATAAAAACATACTCCCTCCCCATCCAAATATAAATTAAGGTTTTTTCAACAAATAGTCAAGTTACTTTCTAAGCAATAATCTATACATGTGACATTGAGTTTCTAATAAAAGATTCAATCCACTAACCACTATCTACTACACACCAATTATTTACATGTTTAGAACTTAGAACATAGTCGTTGATTTTTCTAACTGTGAATTAGTAAGTAGTGTTTGTACTGAGCTCTCGAATCAACGCGAAAACAGCCTCGTTGTTATCACAGGTAAGGCTGCTCGTTATCCGCCCTCTACCCTACCCTCGTCAAAGTCATTGGGCATGTTAATGTATGTATATGTAGTATGAATCAGGAATAACTTGTTACTATTTTGCATAATTTAATCACAAGAAATGAGCATAAGACAATAAACATAAACTCTAGTAAACAGAAAAATGAGAAATGTAACAAGTGTATTAATAGGTACATACCATCAAACAACATAATAGGCCTTGAATCTTGCTCGAAAAAATCATTGGTTGCCTTAACCCAGTCCCCCACCGTTTCTCCGCCACTTCTTGGTGGTGCTGATAAGGCGGCGATGGAGGGAATTCTGCCATAGTGGAGGAGTCTAACAGGTGGCCGTGGTACAGTCAACGGTGTGCAGCCGGTCAACGCCATAAGCAACTAATAACTGATTCTTGAATTTTGTTAAGAGTTTAATTTAATAACTTGGTACTTAAAATTAACTACGTATTTCACTTTTCCTCCACGAAAATTTTGTATGGTCAAATTTGAAGATACGACTGTATTGACAATATATGAGTTCGGGAATTAAGGCTTATTTTCTTTTGGGCCCCTGCACTATCGAGACACTTTCGTTCCGCCCCTTGAAGTATTTTAGTTTTCAAATAAGATTCCAAACTATCATTCTTTTCAATTTACCCCATATTTTGCGTTTTTTTCTCCAAAAAAATGAATTGAGATAAAAGAAAATTTGGAAACACACGTACAATTAGATTTTAGGGCAACTATTATAATAATTAAAGAAGAGGGTTCACTAATCAAATCAAAAAAATATTTTTATTAATAAAATAATTTTTTTTAAAACCATTCTTCACGAATATTTTTGTCTACTTACACCTTTAGTTCATCAACAGTGAGCGCATCATTCCTGTACACAAGGAAATTACAACCAAAATCTCCCATATACTATAATGAATCAAATTATGATTTCAATTAACAAAAGAAACTAAAACTTTTCTCCAAATCATTACGAAAACTCCCTCCATACAAAAAAATCGGCATATTTAATTGTCGACGGTCATCAATATTAACTAACTTTCTCGACTTAGGTCACACATCACTTTGCTTTTAATCAAAATTTGATCATCAAAATCCAAAACATGACAATCTTTTTGGGACAAAACATAAATATGCAACAAACCTAGCAGAGATTGTAAGTGAAGCTATCGTAATTATCAATAACAATAATTGGATTTAGATTTCTTGAAGACTCTACTACATTTCAACAGAAACAGCGGCATTATTTTGTGATATTGCAAAAATACCATTTTTATTATTTTTGCAAAAATTGGTTTTGAGAGAAATGTTACTGTTGAAAAATCTTGAAAAATGAGGATATGATAGTGATTGGAAAGTGGAGGGAATAAGATGGAAATTGGTTTTGAGAGAAATGTTATTGTTGATAAAAATTATTTTATTAACAAATTCTTTTTTATTTGATTAGTAAACCCTTTTCTTTAATTATCAAAAAAAGTTGTCACAAAATCTAATTGTATTTGTGTTTTCCATTTTGCATTTATCTCAATTCATTTTTTGGGCAAAAAAAAACGCAAAATAGGGGGTAAGTTGGAAAGAAGGATAGTTCGGCTGCTTATTTAAAAACTAAAATACTTCAGGGGTGGAACGAAAGCGTCTCAATAGTGCAGGGAGGCAAAAGAAAATAAGCCTATAATTAACTGTTGGTTTATGATAGTAGATAACTACGAAAATATATTATTTCCTAAAAATTAATAAATTTTAATTTATTTAAATAAAATGTAGGTATCAAAAAGTGTAATTAAAGTTTGTATAGCATAGAAAGTTTGAATTAATTTTGACATAAATCTTTTGTCCATTCACATTTTAAAGTTTTTACAATCTTACTATATAGGTAGTTGGCAAATTATTTTTGAAAAATAGAGAAAGAAAAATAAAAGATGACAAAAAAGAAAACAAAAACTTTGATGTGCAATTCTATTTTTCCTTTTTTATTTTCATTATACATAACTCATAAGTCATAATCAAGCCTTGCTTAAATGATTGAACCTTAACAATTTTCATTTTAATTTCGGTTTGTTAGGAGACTATTTTTTATACTTTATGTTTATCTAGATTAATTGAAAGTAACTTGTTAAACTTCATTCACTTCATAATTTACTCCCTCCATCCCTATTTCATAAAGATATTTATTTAAATGTAAATATATCTTATTTTACGTCCAGAAAATTATAAGAATCTGATATTTCAAATATACATTGAGACGAATCTAACAAGATCTCATATGACTATATAATTTTTTATGGCCTACAAATTAATGGTAAAAGATTTCAAAGTTTGATAATAAAAAATTAAAACATCTATATCAATTATGGATGGAGGAAATATATAATTTATATAAAACTTCGAACTAAGGTAGAAAACAAAATTCTTTAAATATATTTTACCTTATTTTATTAAGATTATTATTTAATTAAAAATAATATCCAAACAATATTTCAAATGAATCACTTCAAATATGGAGTAGTATTTTATTTACCCTCTACTAAACCCTACCCAAATTCATTTCGAAAAAAAAAAATCATTATTTCTTCCATAGTTCTCCTGCTTAAAGAAAGCCACCATCTTAATCACCCACAATAAGAAAAACCCAGTTGTATCGTTTCTTTAACAAAAACCCTTATAGAATTGCCCTAAAACCCCTCTTCTTCTTCAGCCTCTCCATTGATTTATACACTTCATTATTAGGGGTTTAGAATGTGCTGAAGTTGATAAAGATTGAATCTTTTTTGCCTCTTTGTTCAATGATTGACCATATATTACAGGTTTCAATATGATTCAAGCTTCAAAGGGTTGAATGCTAATTAAGGTGCTCCCATTTTACTAAATACATTAAATGGTATATTTCAGATATTGAATATATATTAGATTTGTGGTTATGCTAAATTTATTGAGGATATATTATAGAATATGCTCGCTCTGCGAATAATTCGCAGATTTAGTGCTTCTTCCACCTTTACATCTGCCAAGAATGCTGTTTTGTGTAATGGTAGAAATAATGTTTTAAGGAAATCAGAAAATATCTTGAATGTAGATGAGCCTGTTCTTTTTAAATTGAAGAAAGAAAGGGACCCGGAAAAGTTGTTTACTCTGTTTAAATCGAATGCGAGTAATAAGCTTTTAGTTGAAAATAGATTTGCATTTGAGGATACGGTTGGTAGATTAGCTGGGGCTGGTCGCTTTGATTATATTGAGTGTTTGCTTGAGCAGCAGAAGGCTCTTCCACAGGGACGGCGTGAGGGATTTGTTATACGCATTATAATGTTGTATGGGAAGGCTGGAATGACTCGGCATGCGATGAATACATTCTTTGATATGCATTTGTATGGTTGTCAAAGGACTGTGAAATCGTTCAATGCAACGCTTATAATTTTGACTAAATCGCATGATGTTAACATGATTGAATCATTTCTTAGAGATGTGCCTAGGAGGTTTGAGATTGCAATTGATGTAATGTCGCTAAATATAGTTGTGAGTACGTTTTGTGAGATGCTTATATTGGATAAGGCTTACATGCTCATGGTTGAGGCTGAGAAGTCTGGGTTGTGTCCTGATGTGGTTACTTATACTACACTTATATCAGCTTTTTATAAGGCTCGACGCTGGGAGTTCGCCAATGGATTGTGGAATCTTATGGTTCTCAATGGATGTCCCCCTAACCTAGCGACTTTTAATGTTAGAATTCAGTTCTTAGTCGATAGAGGCCGAGCCTGGGAAGCAAATGAATTGCTGGCCCTAATGCATACTGCTAGGGTCATTCCTGACGAAATCACATATAATTTGGTAATAAAAGCATTTTTTCTTGCAAAGCGCCCTGATATGGTGGAAAGGGTTTGTTCGGATTTTTATCGTCGGGGATACAAGGCCAATCAGAAAATATATCAGACTCTTATTCATTATCTTAGTAAATCGGGGAATTATGATTTAGCCTTTACAAAGTGTCAGGAAAGCATGAAGAGTAATCATTTTCCAAGTTTGCCTTCCATCTACATGTTGCTTCAAGGGCTTTGGAAAAATAATAGGCGTGATAAGGCTATATATATTATGAATTTGGTTCGGAAAAGAGTTCCTCCATACAAAAAAGATCAATTACGGGCTATGCAATCTATTCTATCATATGGCTGAGCAAATTTTATGGAGAGCTGCATCTGACAAAAGGATTTCATTGTCTAGCATATTGAATTCCAGGCGCTTTATACTTATTCTATTGACTGAATAAATCTATTATAAGAGAAGATTTTATCAAGATATGACCTTGGAAGTATCTGATGCACTCAACTTATCTTAGTTGCACTGCTGGCGAAGTACTCAATTACTTTGACTCAAAGAGTTCTAGTTGCTTATTGCCAGATTTGAAGCATCCAGATCCGGTGGAAAGTCAAAAGTCAACTTTGCCGTGCTTCTTAAAGAGCTTATGCACTTGGTAATTTGGCAACTCATTCTACATATTATTATAGAACTAGTATTATACTACTATTGCACATACAATACTTGAAGCGCTTCTCATCTTGTTAAAGTAGCTTCATTACTTAACAATTAATTGATATCACATTGTCTTAAACCTTGTATAAAATTATATGAAAATGCTATCATTAGACAAATATACAGTCAACTATGAGATATGACCTTGTCCAATTGTATCACTTTGCCTTAGTTGAGTCACACAAATGATTAGTAAATTATGCTGATTTATTCCTCTCTCCATTTTTGCGTTAGTTGATAGTAGGAGTATACCACTTAATGCAATTCATAATTTTATTGGAGCAGAATATGTCTTTTAATTATGCAGTTCTTCATTGAAAACCAGTATGCATCTTGTAGCTTATTAGGTGCTCCCAGCGCCACTTATCTGCCATCCATGTCTTCTAACTTCTCAAACCACCATACAGCTAAAATTTTGTTAAGAAATCCCGATATAATCCTTAAAGATATTAATTGTGAGGAGCACTAGATTATCCTGTTCAGCTTCTTTAGCAATACCAAAGCCTTATATCAGAATTCATTTTAGCTTGCCAAGACAAGTTTTGAGGTTTTCAACAACCCAGATGCAATGTTAATGCTGACTTGGCCCCTTTTCCCTCTTATAAAGGGTGAGGAGATGAGAGGGAAAAGGGGTTAATTGTGAGGAGAACCTTGAACTCTGCCCCATATTTCCCCATCTTTCCCTTTGTCATTGGCAAATCCCTCTTAGGAGTTCAAGGTTAATTACTGCATTGAAAAAGAAATTACTTCAAAATTTTGTATTTTGCCGTGCATTCTGTATTCATTTCTTTAGTTACCATTATTAGCACTTGAACATCACTTGCATGTAGAAGCGACCTGCAAATGTGCCCTATAGAGACATACAAGTTGACTGTAATGGAGATATATTTGTTAATTTGTTCTCTTTTTCATTGGCAGGAGAGTAAGCACAAGTGTTACCTGGTTTTCGAGACTCAAACAGTGGTACACAGTAATCTTTGCAAACTCGATCCTTTTCTGTTGTATTTATCACAGATATTCGCCCCACAAGCAAATGACAAGATTTAATTACACTCGTTGCTAATTTCAGAAGAGCAACCGAACCGATGATTCCGCTTAGTATTAGCATTTGATTTTTTCGTAATCACAATGTATTAAATTCTTTCATTTGTTCTTCTCAACGTTACCATGTAAGTCTCATGGCATCGATAATACCCCATTTGTTGATCTTTTTCATCATCAATGATTTAGTGACACTCTTACTCTGGTATTTGATTTTGCTTGATCACTGCTGGAAGGGAACTACTCACTGATATGAACAACTTCTTGAATTATGCAGTATCTCAGACAATGTAAAGTTAACAGTTTTGCTCAAGTTTTTTTGCCCTTAAATGGTTTTTCTAGAGTAGATAAGAGCATAATTGTCATAAGTTTGATAGGTGAATGGAACCAAGATCCAGAAGTCTAATTTTAAATACTCACGACGTTTTTGAATTTTTTATATTATCATCTTAAGTACTTAAGAGCATTCGCAGTATTTTTCCCTAAAATTAACTCCTTATACTACTTTATTAAATTTAGGAAATATATTTTAACTTTTGTACAAATTCAGATTCCCTATTTATTACTTACAACACTTGATATGAAGAACAAAAGTGGTTTGAGGAAGGTGTAAATATAAGACACTCCCTATAATATTTGTTAAAGTTTTTAGAGATAGGGAATCTGTTATTTGGTACCTTTTTGCTTTTCTTTACCTTTTCCTATTCTAAGATGAAATAAGAAGTGTTTTAGGGCATCTGTTGCGAAGACTCTAATGAATGTTAAAAAACATGATTTCTTGAGGGGTTGGTTAATATCATGATTTCTCTTAATTGGACAGAGCATGGTTGAAATAAGCTTGGATGGTGAGGCGTTTACCCAACTCAGATATCTTAAATTGTCTGAAATATTAAGTTTATAGAAGATGAAATTAACAGAAACAAGTTTGCCTAATCTAATTGTGCTAAAGATTTCTGGGTGCAAGAATTTGGAGATGGTATCTGAAGATGGATTGAGATATCTACATAAACTGAGAGATGTACAACTTGGAAATTTCGGCATGTCCGAACTAATTGCTAGTTGTCGGAAGCATCATCATCACTATCCTCATGTCTCAATCAGAGAACTACATTTCTAAAGCAACTAAACATCTTCGTGCAGTTATGTATATCTATACAAGACACATTGCCATCAATTTGACCTCATATTATTTGATGATTGATATCAGTAAGAGTTATGTATTGCACGAGTATTTACTACTGCTATTTAGGATTAACATAATTTATGGCAAAACGCACAAATATGGTGCTTGTAGTAGGATTGGCCGAAGCCATTTCCACGCAAAGTAATGTACGTGGCACTCGCTCGATGTATGTTTCACTCTACGAGGCGTTGGACATTTTTTTTACTATAAACCAACGATTATGCAAAAATTACGGTCGTGTGGAAACCATTGTGGCGTGAAAAAATGGTTT
The DNA here is from genome assembly GCA_003412495.2 of Echium plantagineum. Taxonomy (NCBI): domain Eukaryota; kingdom Viridiplantae; phylum Streptophyta; class Magnoliopsida; order Boraginales; family Boraginaceae; genus Echium; species Echium plantagineum. The sequence goes on from CM016564.1 coordinate 30,352,436, forward strand.
CCACCGATCAACAACTCGATAAGCTTGGTTTAATATTGTTCTTAAACGTAACAAAATAAAATTCTACCAAATTCATGTTAAGGGACTCCCTAAAGAAGTGTCTTCTTGTTTCATATTGCCAAGTGACCTACATAATTTAGTAATTTTTCTATATAATTAATTAAATTTTATTTATATTCAAATGGATTAAGTTTGGAATTGAGTGAAGGCTTCTTCATGCTTAGTAGGTCAATAGTCAACACTAAACTGAGGATTAAATAAGTGACCAAACCAAGAAAAAATCTTTTCAAGAACTCATTATTCTAGTTCAAGCCTATCTCGACTTATGTACATAACCTATTACAAGTGCAAATTCTAGACATTTTACACATTCTTATTTTGTCCTAGATACAATCCTAACGAAATCAACTATTTCCACGCCACATTAGTGTTCAGATGATTGTGAATTTCGTACCGTCGTAATTTTTTAGTTCAAAAGACATGTCCAACGTGTAAAATATATGATAAAACGTACACCGAACCGGTGCCTCGTAGATTTAGTTGGTCGGAATAGGTTTGGCCAATCCTACCCACTATAACCAATTAACCATACAAGTGGTTGCACCAAGCCACTACCAACATACATCACAGCAGCATGGAGGTCATCCAGCGGCTCATCCCCCTCTCTTTAACCCAAAGATCCCTCAACCCATTAAGACGAATCCCATTTCGGGTCTACCTACAAGCCCGAACGCCCTCATTCCAGCCCGAACCTCACCCCCTCTCATCACTCATGATCAAAAGACACCAAAGATCATCTGCTAGAGTTCGGGCTGGTTGGCTATCAGGCTTGGTCCAAACAAAGCCCGAATTGCCCGACATTACCAAGGCTGGTGACCCGGTTCTACATGAGCCCGCTCAAGAAGTCCGGCCCGATGAAATCCTATCGGATAAGATACAGAAGATAGTTGATGACATGGTTAAGGTCATGAGGAAGGCACCTGGAGTTGGTCTAGCTGCTCCTCAAATTGGAGTTCCCTTGAGGGTATGTTTCTACATTATGCTTTTGAGATTCAATTAATTGCATATATGGTCAAATGCACTTTCCTTCCACAATAATTGATATTGAATTATATTTCGTCTTCGAAAGTGATCGATGTTTCACACTTGTGACTGCTTTTAGCTTAATGCAAGTGTATACACTTTTAACGATAGGACTTAAGTGCGGTTATGTTTACACTTCGATGGACCAACTGTGTTACATTACTAGTTTACTACTGTGGTGGCTCGTGACTGAAGTGCAACTCAGCTACACTTAGTTAGACCATATATGCATTTAACTTTTTCAAGATTGCACCTTCATGTGAAACTAAACCAAACTAAGATTGTAACTTTATGTGGAAAACCAAACTAAACTCAGACTAATCTCACTAATTGGGGCCGGTTATATAGTAGGACTTCCCGATATGCTTTTAAGATTGCACCTTTATGTGGAAAACAAACCAAACCAAGCATAGTCAACATGCCCAATGCCTTTGAATAGGCTCCTTGCTAAGTTGTTTAATGAAGAGTAGGACAATATGTGGAGTTACCCCTGCTATATCAGATCAGAGAGATTGTTTCTGAAACCAAGTATAATCTCACTAAATAGGTCGTATGTATAGATACTTCATCGTCCCCATTGTGGTTTGTAGATAATTCTTTCAAGATTGACGTTAATGTGGAAAAATGATATTATTTTGCAGATTATTGTTTTGGAAGATACAAAAGAATTCATAAGTTACGCTCCAAAGGAAGAAATTAAGGCTCAGGATAGAAGGCCTTTTGATCTTTTGGTATGTGTACCAAATACCAATATTGAAGTCAGTAATGTTTAATAGAAACAAGAACGTCAACTGGTGTTTTCTCATTTTGTGATTTGTGGTTGTTCTTTTGGTAATGGTAATGTAGGTTATTATAAATCCAAAGTTGGAAAGGAAAGGCAACAAAAGTGCATTGTTTTTTGAAGGATGTTTAAGGTAATCATTGTTCGCTCGTGACTTGTGTACAACTGTACATAGATTTTAGCTGAATCTGCATTCTTGAGTATAAATAGAGAGTAGCTATTAGTTTAATGAACTAGAATTGAATCAAGAAAAATAGAGTGTGAGAGCACAAATGTTTCACCTCAGGACATGTGGTTTTCTGCAAGCTACACGTTTTCTGCTGAGACCTCAAATCTCTAATTGGTCATTATCAGTTTTCGTGTTTCCTGATAAAATTTGTCATAGACTTCAGTATAATTCATTGAAAGAGTTGAATCTGTTACGTGTATGTTACCCCAAGTGAGATGAAGAGTAATTTACTCAAGTTTGTATGTTAACAGCTCAAATGTTTGTGTGCACTCATAGTTTATGAATTTTAGCCTTTCAGAATGTGTATATTGATCTTCTATGTGATAATTGAACCAAATTTTAAAGGTGAACATGCCTCGGATGATGAATAGTGCATACCAGAATCTTAGCTGCTATGGAGTTCTTAAGCTTTGCAGAAAAACTATGGTTTAATTTTACTGTGCTACACCGTGCTGTCGGTGCACATGACATTGAAGTATGAAACCAGTAACCACACACCAATATTTTTATGAGATCAAATTTCTTTCTAGTTTCCATATGTGAAATGCTTAAGAGTAGTTATCTTTTTGGTAAAGCTATCAACAATTCTTGAGTGTCCAAGCAACGTCCTTTTTAAAAGAGTAATATGTTTCGAGACAAGTATTTCAAATTTCAATGTTTGTTTGCAGTGTTGATGGGTTCAGAGCAGTAGTTGAACGCAGTCTAAATGTCAAGGTTACTGGGCTAGATCGAGATGGTAAACCTGTGGAAGTTAATGCTTCAGGCTGGCAAGCTCGGATACTACAACATGAATGCGATCATCTTGATGGAACTCTTTATGTTGACAAGATGGTTCAGAGATCATTCCGCACTGTTGCGAACTTGGATTTGCCACTTCCAACTGGATTTCCCAAACTCGGAGCGTGTAGCAAGTCATGATAGGAAAATCCTTGGGCGAGACTTAAAACCAAGGAGCATTCCTTACAGAAAAGAGCGAAGCTTTAGATAACCGTTCCTCATGCTCGCAAATCATATAGAGTTTAATCACCTATCAAGTATCAAGGGGAAATCTCTCATCCGAATCATGAATTCATCTTCCTTTTGATCCCATTCATATTGTGATACAACTTCATTGACTAGTTGATGTTAACTGGTTAGTTTAGTAATATATTGTTTCAGCATTGTGGAAAGAAGTTCAAAACGTCATTGTAAAATGTCCTAAGCACCCAACATTCAAGAACATATTGAGTTGTCATACTTCACATGCATTAATGCATTATGCCCCTTGGGCATAAGATGAGAACTCGCTGCCCAAAAAATTTAGAAGAATATCATAGTTTTATGGTAAACCATTTAGAAGAATGTCCATTGCTATCTTTATTTGACTAAATACCACAACTATCAATCTGGACAAAAATTCCCCTCGCGCTTGGGTTGTTCATGAGTCAAGTTCAAGCCAATATCGGGTTATCTGGCCATGTAGACACTTTGTCGAGTTGTGTAATTATGAGAAATTTGGCGAAATGGCACCTTTGGTTATGAACTTCAAGCACCCATGGCAAACTCTTCGCCTAAATGGCACTTTTGGGAAGGTGAAATGACTAAAATACCCCCAAACTTTTCTTCTTCCTTCTCTCCTTATCTAACCACCAACCATCCTCAATTAAAAACCTTATTCCACCAACCACTACAATCACCAAACACTACCAACCAAGAAGGTGGCAGAATAGAGGCCGAATCTAAGCTGTGGAAGGGTGGGCGCAATTTTGAGCACGGGCAGGGGTGGGGTGGCGAAATCTGAGCCGGGCGGGGTTGTTAGTTGGTGGTTAGGGCTGTTAACGAGCCGGTTTGGCCCAAACCGGTTCGGACCATTAATCAAACCGGTTTAACTGGAAAATCGGTTCGTCAATAAACCGGGTTGGATGTTGAATTTGTAATCGGTTCGAAAAGAAAATCGTATAAACCGGTTCTTTAATTGAATCGTTTAAAATCGCAACAAATCGGCTCGTTAATTGGTTCGAAATGAGGATTGCTCGCTCGGATCGCCAATCATTTCGATTGTAATCCGTTTTCACTCGCAAATCGGTTTTTTAGGATATGTTTATTATATTTTTTTGAAACAAATGAATATTATAAGTGTTTTTAACGAACGGGCGAACGATTAAAGAGCGATTTGGAACGAATCATAACCGAGTCGATTTAAAACTGTATTTTAATAAAATTAATTTTATAGACGGTTTTAACGAGCGAATGCAAACGATTTACGACTTATAAAAACGAATCATAACAGGTTCAAAATTTAAATCGAGCGAGCAAACGAGCCGGGTTTAACGAACCGATTTACGAGCGATTTGTGAGCGAACCGGTTCGCTAACAAGCTTATTGGTGGTGGTGGTTTTGTGAATTGAGGAAGAAAGGTGGTTGGTGGTTTTGTAAATTGAAGAAGAAAGGTGGTGGTTGGTTGGATAAGGTTGTGAATTGGGATGTTTGGAGGTAATTGGTGGTAGTGGTGGTGGTGGTGGTGAGGTAGATGGTGATGGTGGGGGGAGGATGGTGGTTGAAGGTTGGTGTGGTGGTGTTGTGAGTTAAAGAAGAAAGGTGGAAAGAAAATGATGGGTGTGATAAGTCATAAGATTATGATGGGTGAAGTTGTCATTTCATGTGTTAAGGTGCCATTTAGGCAAAAAAACTATTATGAGAGCATTCGCAACAGATGCCCTAAAACACCTCATATTTCATATTTAGAATATGAAAAGGTAAAGAAAAGCAAAAAGGTATCAAATAGCAGATTCCCTATCTCTAAAAACTTTATCAAATATTATAGGGAGTGCCTTATATTTACACCTTCCTCAAACCACTTTTGTTCTTCATATCAAGTGTTGTAAGTAATAAATAGGGAATCTGAATTTGTGCAAAAGTTAAAATATACTTCCTAAATTTAATCAAGTAGTATAAGGAGTTGATTTTAGGGAAAAATTTTAAGCAATCTGCTGCGAATGCTCTGAGCGTTTAAAGTTCATAAAATGACCCACAAGTGCCGTTTTGCCAAATTTCTCGTGTTGTTTTATTAAGCGGAGAAATTTGGAAGAATGATATCGTTGTGCCTTTCTTTTGTTTATCAACCTAATGCCCAAATGTGCCATTCTTACAAATTTCTCTCATTTAGTCAATAAAAATGCCAAAAAAATTCTCTAGTAAAACTCGACTAACCTTCATGTGGGTTTCAAGTCGATTATATTGGATGCGGTACTAAGAGGGGAACGGGAAACCCACTATCCACAATATGAATAATAATTGTGTTTGATTAATATCCACAATATATAGTAAGTTAGTTTTGTTTAATTAAAAAAATACTCCTTTTATTTTTAAAAAAAGTTATAGAGTAAAAGTCGATTTTACTCCACAAATTATCTGGTGAAAAAATTAGTTCGACTCGAGTGTGGTTGCCTTGAGAAACAAAAGCACACCTTCTATTGCTAAAAGAGATTGAGTAGTCAAATTTGGTGATCCTTTTGATTATCTGTTGGATTTTTTGGCGCTGCTCTATTTCATGCTTCACAGGTTTCACCTTCAATCTTAATTAAGGTACGATTATCACGATAATATTAGATTATATTATAAATCAAAGCATTTAATATTTTTCATCGAATATTTTATATACATTTATTTCAGAATTTTAAAATTGAACTGCCAAAGTTTAGAGCTGGACAATTTTTGAATAAAGATAAATGGAGAACTAATCTAAATTTTAATTATGAATTATTTTTAGTGCTATTTAGTAAAGGGCGGGCGGGAGGTTGAAGAATATGAGGAGTTCAATTTAGATGGTGTGTCTTGACAATAAAGATGATAAAAGTATAGCAACATGTAGTATTCTCAACCTAATTTTGGTATTATAATGATTTTAATTCAAATCGAAATCGTATGTTCAATTAACAGTGCATAATTTATTAATTTTGGGTCATTTTTCGGTTGATGTACAAGAAAGCAGGAGAAAAAGGCTTTTTCTATGATTTCTGACTGTAACATACAATTTATACACTAATACAAAATCACTCTTAAATAGCACCACTTAGACAATACAAATTTAAAAGACACATTCTAAATCTTACTTAGACAACGCTCCAATGCCCGCTGTCTAAGTGAAACATAATATTTGCCCAAATAATAAAGGCTTATTTTCATTTTGCACCCTCTACTATCGTCGAAATTTTAAATTGCACCCTAATACTATCCTAAGCCTCAAATTGCACCTTATACTACAATTTGTCTCATTTTTCACCCTAAAATGCCAATTTTAGATTGAATTTCGTTTTTAAAAAGGGAAAATTTGGAATAGCATGTTTATTGATTTTTTGGGGCACTTTTTCAACATAACTAAACTTATGAATTAAAAATTAGTCCCACCCCTCATCTTCTTCATCAAACCCCCAACCCAACCTTCTTCTTCCTCCAACCCCAACCACCTCTGCGCATCATACCACCAATACTCGATTACCTAAATCGGTAATCAATAATTAGTAGATTATCCAAGGAATTTTGACCAGGGGCGGATCTAGCATAAATATTGAGGTGGTTCGAAAAGATATAATAATTTTTTTATTCAAAAGATAATTTCATTAATATACTTTGATAAATTTATAATTGATGTTTTTTAGTGGCCATTTTTTGAAACTAGTCTAAAACATCACGAGGATCAATACTAAAAAATATATCTCTTTCCACAAAAGTTACGAGACAGCCAGGGAGCCGATTATTATCAATTTTATCTCAATTTTTGTCAATTAATAATAAATAAAATCGATAAATAGGGAGAGTAGGAGACAATTTTTTTTATCAATTTTATCCCAATTACTCCCTCTGTCCCTAAAAGATTGATACATTTTGACTTTTGGTGGTCAACAAAACACAATTTGAAACATAAATATCTCTTATTGTACATCCGAAAAAATTATAAAAAGTTGATATTTCAAAAATATATATTGAGACGAATCTAACAAGATCTCACATGATTATATTATTCCTTATCGTTTAATGAGAATTCTTGATTAATTTATTTAAAGTTTGACCACCAAAAATCAAAATGTTTCAATCTTTTAGTGACGGAGGAAATATTAATTAGACCTTGAGGCTTGACTTGAGCGCTTGAGCCGCGAGGGAGGAGGAGCCATGGGACTTGAGGAATTGAAAGAGAGAGTGGTGTGTACTATACTAATACTATTGTCTCATGTCTGTTGGGTTTAGTTTAGTTTAGTTTAGGGCCTTTACTTTATGTTTCTTTCTTTAGATATTTTGTATGAGAAAATACCAGCAGTACAAAAATAATAAAAAACTAACTTTGCTTTTTGTGAAAATTCAGGTGGTTCAGTTGAACCTGCCTGAACTACTTGGGGTCCGCCCCTGATTTTGACTGATTGTTCTTCTGTAACGATTTTCATATCAGTTGCTCAGACATCTAATAATTTACCAATTTCTACCCATCATATATAATAATCATCTGACAACTCTCTTAAGATATTTGCCTTTGAAACAACATAAAACAACTAGAAAGAGAAAGAAAAGGAAAATAATTGTTGAAGCAAATCTTTAGTTTTTTAACATCGACTACATCGGCAAACAATTGATTAGGTCAAACAAGATTCTGGATAGAATGATGGATCTCCATGGTATGCCAAAATAAATAGCAAAAAGTAAGTAATGAATTTACTTGGTCTTGATGCGAAATTTGGACTCGATGTGGCCTTCCATTTGGGTTGCCGTTTGGCAGCTTGATATGGGATTATTGGGTCGCAGGTAGGCGGGTCCGTGCAGGAGGTGGTGGTTTCCATGGTGGTGGCATTTAGTAAGGCAACTCATTAATGCATGGTGGTGGCATGCAGGTAAGCGGGTCCGCGCAGGTTATGATGGGGGCTACAATTATTTTGTCGGTGGGTGGAGAGCTTGATGAAGAGGGGTTTGGGGAACGGATGGGGGGGGGATTGGGTTTGAGCAAGAAGATGATGAGTGTGGGTGGGGGGCGGGGGGGGGGGGGTGGAGGAGGGGGAGGGGAGGGTATAAGGGTAAGGGTATAAGGGTAAGGGTAGGGCGTGAGGAAGAAGAAGGGGGATGGGGTTAATTTTTAATATAACAATTTTGATATTATTAAAAAGTGTCCCAAAAAACTACTAAATATGTTATTCCTAGTTAGCCCTTGTTGTTACATTAGTTTAATGTCTAAATTTACATTTTAGGGTACAAAATGAAAAAAATGAAACATAGGATGCAATTTAAGATTTAGGATAGTATTAGGGTGCGATTTGAAATTTTGGTGATAGTAGAGGGTGCAAAATGAAAAATAAGCCAATAATAAACTCTACCCAATTAATCAGCCTTCCTTCAACACACAAGTCCCCGCCAAACATCAAATATAAACCCCAACTCATCGGCGACCACCACATTCGACCACCATCATCAAATCTTCGGCGACGGCGACCACCACATTCAACCACCACCAGTAGCCTCGACTACCTTCTTCGACCACATTCAACCACCATCTTCGACCCCCAAATCAATTGAAGTCGTCCGCCCAGTCAATTATTCGTCGACTTCTTCTTCCTCAACCCAGGTAACATCAATTATTCTTATTAATTTTTTTTTGTTTATATTCAACTTGGTGTAGTTATGCTTGTTAATTTTAACTTCAATTTGTTTTTTAATTTTACTTTTGTGGGATAATTAATTGAATCGTGACCTGTATCTTCCGTGTAATGAGCTTATTGTATTTAATTAAACTTTTTTGTATTAGGGATTATGTAAGATCGTCCAGCTAATTTTTCAAAAATCAAAAGTATTGCAAATTTATAGTTACACAATAATGTAGTTATGCCATTTAACAAGCATTTCTCTGAGGTGTAAGTTACAGATATTGCTTGATAGATGTCAAGTTAAAGATTATATTTTTTATTTAATTTATTTGTGTAGAAGTTTGGTTGAATTTGCCGACTGTTTTCTTAATGAAAATTGGTGAATTTGTAAGAACTTAGTAGCTTGATATTTTGTTGTTTTTTCCCAACTTAGCTTGATATTGATAGATGTGAAGTATATATTGATTGATAAATGTGAAGTATATACTTTGACTTTTAATAGAGTATTAAATTATCATTGCAGAGTTGAATTATTTAAGGTGAGGAGAAAATCTTCACAAGAGGTGGTCAAACTGTTGAAGAAGTCAATATGTATGCAAGGAAAGGAGCTGAACTTGTGAAAGAACTTGCGAGTAGCGAGCCAGGTCAACTAATGGCATTTAATGTATGTATTTTGATCCTTTAGCTATATATCAAGTTTAATTACGAGTTTATTGCTAGTCTCAGTGGAAGTGGGCTTTCTCGTTATGGGAGCTTGGAAATTGAGATTCCATTAAAAGGGGTTTGTTATCTTGTGAATCACTAATAAACAGAGCGTGTGTCTAAGTTCTATGCGTTGGCTCGAGGTTTTAAGTTGACATTGTTTAGCTTGAAGTCCTTGACTTACCTCTGGTCACACACTGGGAGGGAGGTTTTGTGTGCTGTGTGCAAATAATATATATAGAGAAACTTAATCCAGTTGTTCTAATCTAATTCAAGTTGTTATTTATGTCATATTATTGTGCCGCAGAAATCTGAGAGTGTTGTTCATGATTGAATTTCAGAAAACATCTTTAGTATTTATCAAATTGAGTTCATGATATGTGCAAGCTAATGGCTTCATTACTTTCACAACAGACTTTTGGGTATGTTAGCTAGTGTCATTCGAAAGGATGTTTGAGAATGAAGTTCATATATAGATGATGAAATAAGCACTTCAATTATGTAGAGTAGTTCATAAGAGTAAACAATTTTGGATCCCTTTCACATCATCTGCTCAATGCTTCACGAGAGTAAAATTTTGGATCCCTTTCACGTCATCTTCTCAATGCTTTCATGCCTCCAGAAAACCATTATTTAAATGTAGTGCTTTAACTTTCAATTAATTGCTCGCTAGGTTGACACTCGTTGGTGTTTTTATTTTATTTTAAGAATATGGATATAGAAATCAAGGATGAACTTGAGAAGTGGAGAGATGATCTATTTCACAAAATTTACTTCAGTATATTCGTGGTTCTTTATTTCATTATTTTGCTTCTCCATTCATGAACTTCTAATTGATAGGCTCTGATCTTCTTTTTGATCACGTTTCACACATTACCTTTACCCTTTTTTCTTCATTTTAGAGTGATTTATTCAGTCAAGTAATTAAAGAATGCACTGGACTGGGCACTCGGGCTATGATATTGTTGAGGTAACCATACTCCAGATTCATCCGATCTCTTATTGCTTTTTATTAAGTTGCAATATTCTCTCCCTTTTTTGGTTTTTTTTCCTTTATTTTGCTTAAGTAATGACAAAGTTGAAGGGGATGAAGGGATTTTTGATTTTAATATGCAATTGACTCTTATTTCCTGATTGGAATACTCTTACCACAGTGGCTGATATCTTATTTCCCTGCTATATTGGCCAAGTATTTTCTATTAATTTGTGAAAACTGCTGTGTCACAAAGGCACATTTGCATATTTCTAGATATGGTTTCTCCGCCTTATATATGTTTGTATTTCCAGTAAAAAGTACTCTATTTCTTGAGTGAATAAACATTAATTTTTTCTGCTTTCAATATGTTCTCAAATGAACATTTTTAACGAGAACTAATGATGGTAAGACATTCTCTTAATATTTTGTCTGTTTATTAAGGTTTTATCTTGCCGTTGTAACTTTTTTATGGTGTTATAATTGCAAGAATTATGTTTCCGTTGAAACTGTTCTCAGTTTGACTAATGCAAACTAATTTCACTGTCAGCGAGGAAGAGGCTCGAAAGCAAGAAGAAGAAAACCAGAGGGCGCGTGGGGAAGCGGATAATGACAATCATCCTGAGGAAAGTTCTTACCAAGGTCCCCATGGTGTCGGTTTCCTCATCCATCACGCTTCTGTAGTCCGTAATAAGCGGTGTTTAATGGCATACGTGTAAGTGCCTGCAGTCCGCTGCATGACTATATTCAGCTAGCTTGAGTGATATCTTCAATAATAACTTGCATGTTCTGTTATATATTGCCCCTTCTAATTCTGTGTTATCTCTTCATCTAATAGTTATAATAGAGCAGAAGTTATTCGTAACTTGGGATGGACTGTAGAGCGTGTGCTTCCTGAAGACATTGAAGAGAAGTTGGGTAGCACAGAGAAAGACTATTTTAAAAATCATTCTAAGACTCTGCAAAAATATATGTCAGACCTGGATATTGATTTGGCAGTGGTAATATACTAAACTATTGGAAATTTCACCTCTTTGAAAGCAAGAAGAATTTATACATTGAGAAGCTATATTAAACTCGAGACTAGAAACAATAATTTTAAATTCTAGCTTTGAGATCTTTGAACTGCAAGAGAATTGGTTGACGATGCAGCTCCCACTTCTGACAGTCGCAAAATATTTTTCCAGGACAAGGTTCCACCGAAAGATCCTTACATCAAGGTCAGAGTCCTTGAAGATATCGGTAGCGTTGTGCTAGGCGATCAGTTAGCTAACCTTGCTCATCATGCCATTCTATTTCTTAGGAGGACTGATGCAGAACATTATATCTCACAGGTGGGTGTCCTTCAATCTAAAGCATGTTCTGCTATTAATTATCTGCCTAATTCTAAACTTCCTAGTGGTTAATGATCGACAGGGCTTGATGGAGGAGCTTACAGGTTAATGGATTATCTGGCTCACTAGCTATTATATATGAGAAAGTTTTATGATATAAATCATGGTGAGACTGGATAATCAGTATATCACATGCTGAATTTGTGAGATACGAAGGAAATGAGCAGAGTAGGGGGATGCTGAAACTGGATAACATGCATCTTCTCATCTACTACCTTAATATATCTAGCATATACAGATCAGCTGTGGAAAATGGAGATATGGTTTGTATCAGTAATTTATCAGCCACGAGAATGAAGAAAAGGTAATATGCACATCCTTTACTCGAATGACATCCTTTGTTGTTATAAAATGAGAATAATACTATTTCCTTCGATACTGGGTTACAATTTTCTTGTTTCTTGGTGCAACATATTTCTTCCTCTGACTTGGTGATAAAGATGACACTGATCATTAATGCTCGTATAACTATCCGTCCAGTCCCATTTCTTAGATACTCCCTTCAGTTTTGAAATTTTGATGCATTTTACATATTAAACATAAATGTTTGTATACATGTTGAATAGTATTTGCTGAAATCATATGTCTTGATAACATCCAATGCAAGTGTTAATCAAGGCTTCAAAATATGCACAGCCTTAAAACCTATTTTTATTGGTTGATATTTGCAAAACTATACATCTGCTATTTTTAATAATATCTTCTCTGCAAGTATTACAACTCAATAAGATCACATCAATCAATTTACAAAGGAAAATTCTTCCCTTAATTAAATGGGTGGTGTTAGTATAGTGAGGACTTTTAGAATTGTTCTAGCAATTGTCAATTTTGGAGTGGAGGAAAATTCTTGTGAACTGAACAAGTGAACAAGTAAACATAGTTAGCTATTATTCATAATTTCAAAATTCAATATTAATTTTGCAACATCACTATGTTAAGAATTTTAGATCCACCTCGACTATTATTCATCAATTATTCGATAGACTAGTATCCCCTTGGCGTCTATCAAGTTTTGGCATCATACTCAGTAGTCAATGCAGTAATGGATATTGTCTTTTTCCTTTAGATGCTATATACGTAGTATAAGTGATGCGTGTTTTTCGAAGTAATTTGCATATCCATAACACCCTAAATATACAGACCTCAATTTCCTCTCAAAATAAAAATGTCACCAGAATTCGTTGAATATTTGTTAAACTCATCTTCATACTTCAGTGTAGCAGTAACTGGAGTATTACTGTCAATTTGTTTACTCGTTTTCTTCGTTCGTAAACTTTTATTTCGTTTCAAAACAAGTAATGTTCCTCCGCCCCCAGAGGTAGGTGGCGCGCTGCCCCTAATTGGGCACCTCCACCTCCTTGGAGGCGCTCAACCACTTCATATAAAATTATTCTCTTTTGCCGAAAAATATGGCCCCATTTTCATGATACGTCTTGGAACAATCCGAACTATAGTGGTGAGCAGTACCGAATTAACGAGGGAACTGTTCACCACAAAGGATCAATTAGCATCCTCAAGACCGAAAGGGTTAGCGACCGAACACTTGGCTTATAGCTATGCCAACATGGGAATGGCGCCTCATGGTTCATACCGACGTAGTCTGCAAAAACTATTCGCAACCGAGTTCTTCTCGAACCAAGCCCTTGAGATGGTCATGGAAGCTCGAAAATCCGAAATTATCTCGTCAATCGATGACCTTTATAAGCTCTGCCGCAACGACGGTAGTAATAAGCAAACAAGTGTTGATCTCCAGAAATGGTTTCTTGACTTGAATTTGAACGTTATGATAAGAACTATAGCAGGTAAGATACTCATCATTCCATATACATTCACAAAATTTCCCAATAAATAGTGTGATTCTTTAGTCTCAGATAGCAATATCGTTCGAGATTAGTCATCGAAAATGGCTCAAATATTACACTGTTTTAACAATATATTATTAGTTAATAACTCTAAAGACGCATATATAAGCTAAGTAGTTATTCATGTTTAACATCTTTTATATTTTGTAACTCCAACTCTATATTGAAATTTGAAGGTCGATCTAAAGAGGTAATTGCCAATTTAGTTCAGATAGTGGTACGAAATTGCATTTTAGTTCCCGATAGTTATATGCAAATACTAAAATTGACATAAATATTGAAGTATATATGGTCCCCAAAAACGACAAATGTTGCGAATTGTATCCCTATTTATTTTGCAAGGACCACATTGCAACATTCGTCACTTTCCTAGAATCATATTGCTATACTTCTACCATTTTAGGAGACTAATCTGCAACAACTTAATAATGAGAACTAATGCATGCAACTACGTCCCACCGCCAAGACCAAATCATCAATGAACTCTGGATCTAAATGTCAACTAATAAGTCCCAATTTGATACAAGGAAAACGATGCTCAGTTTCAAGTGGTGATGCGAAGGAGGAAGAAGATCGTATGAAATGTAAGAAGATGGTGGAGGATACATTAAGATTGATATTCACGCCGGTGGCGAGTGATGTGCTTCCGTTTCTAAGGTGGTTCGATATAGGTGGAACCGAGAAGGAGATGAAGAAGGTTAATGTGGAGACGGATGAGATTTTGAATGGGTGGTTGGAAGAACATATAGAGAAAAAGAGAAGTAAAAACAATAATGTTACTAGTGATGATGGTGAACGAGATTTTATGGACGTGATGATATCGGCTGTAGATGATGGTCATGTAGACTTGGGTGGCTATGATGCTCACACTGTCATTAAAGCCACATGCATGGTAAGATTATTTTAATCCCTCATCAATAAAAAGAACGATAATCAAGTATTAATAAATTTTTATTTTCATAAATTGGCATTATTCAAAAATTGTGGATTCTTAATGTTGGCTTTGTTGTGCATGCACCCACTTATTGTAAGAGACTATGATTTAACTACTAGCTACAACTAACTATTAGGTTGTATCCTTGGACATGAATCATGATATATATCATGATGCAATCATATTACACTAAAATAGGAAAAATTGATGAAATGATCTCTGATAATATATGCAAGTTGTACTCTAGTTATAGTTGATTGGTCTGTGAAAATGGCCTCCGTAATTGGTACAAAATGTATAGTTTAGTCCATAAATTAACATTGGCGTTATAATTAGACGAAAAACGTGAATATACCTGAATTTTGGAGCAAAACTAATTTTTTTTTAAAGTTAATTTCAAGCAAAAAAGCCGATTAGACCTCAATTTTGGACAAAACAAATGTTCTAAGACTCAGATTTTTAAGTAGTGAAATTTAGGTTTTGTTCCAAAATTGAGGTATCGTCGTGTTTTTGGCTCGACTTAACGGTAAAAATATGATTTTGCTCCAAAAGTCAGGTCTAATCATATTCAATTTTAACGTCGTCGCTCCGTTAATCGATCTAATCCAGATGTCAATGTTAATTTATGGACTAAATTGCACCTTTTGTACCAATTACGAGGACCATTTACGCATACCAAACATTTACTGGGAAAGTGCAATTTGCACATATTATCTGAGACCATTTTAGCAATTTTTTTTCTATTTTGGTCAATTATTTTTCCAACAACACTCCATATTTAACATAAAAATGGTTGTAAAACAACAAACAAATTTGCCATTAAATATATTTGGAATTATTGCAGACCATGGTTGTTGGAGGGAGCGATACTTCAGCAGTGGTGCTCATCTGGGCACTCTCCCTACTATTAAACAATCGAAGTGCATTAGAAAAGGTTCAACAAGAACTTGACATTCATGTTGGAAGAACACCAACATTCATATCATTAGATATCATCAACAATAAGCTTCAATATCTTCAAGCCGTAATTAAGGAGACATTTAGGTTACAACCTGCAGGTCAGTTCTTTATTAGATAATGTAATAAATCCAACATTTCAGATTTAATTTATATTTATCCGGACCGGTTACGGTTCCGTATAGATTTGTTCCGTATAGAATTCCATACAGAAAAATAATTACACAATAACCCATGAAGAAATAATAATTACATCTTCAATCCCCACTCCAAACCACCAATATTTGTATATTAACCCTTTACGAAATGTGTACGGAATATTTCTATAAGGCACCCTAACTTTCTACCTTCGCATCACCACAATTGTAATCCTGGTTCGCCCCTATATCTGATACATAAATTACATATTTGTTGAACATGCATATGATTTCAGGTCCATTACTTTCCCCTAGAGAATTTGATGAAGATTGCACATTGGGAGGCTACCACATTTCAAAGGGCACCATGTTATTTGTGAACGCGTGGAAGCTACAGAGAGATCCGAATCTATGGCCCGACCCATTGGAGTTCAAACCTGAGAGATTTCTTACAGCACCACATAAAGATATTGACATAAAAGGGCAAAATTTTCAGTTTTTTCCATTTGGAGCTGGCAGGAGAAAGTGTCCGGGATTAAAACTTGGCAATCAAAATTTGCATTTGGTATTGGCAAATTTGTTGCATGCTTTTGATATTTCTACTCCAAATGGTCTGCCTGTTGATATGAGTATGACCTCTGGTGTTGTTACTTCCAAAGCAACTCCTCTAAATGTTCTCATTGCGCCTCGCCTATCTCCTAAAGTTTAGTAAATAATGTGTAAAATAAGGTGCAAAGAACACTTGAAGGGCGGCATCATCTACCACTTTTATAAAATTTTATTTGGTACCACAATGGCAAATAGCCTTTTAATATTTTTCACCTGCCTAAACCGTTGGCGGTTGAGTGGTGGTTACTGTGAAATATCCATGCTACTTCTATATTATGGAATCTTCCTATAACTGTATGTTATTTAGTTGTAGTTCTTGTGAAATAACCATGATACTACTATATTATGGTTACCTTATCATAATCGGTTATTTTATAAATATAATAAATTTGTATTAACAAGATAATGCTTGCTTGTGCTTATAACTTATAACCGGGACATAACTGTGACATGATTATACAAAAAAAACTATGCAAGTACTGCGTGTTTGATGGCTATAAGTATTTTTTGTTGTGTGGTTCTGCTTATGAAATTTATATCTCTTTTTTGTTTCATCGATGAACTGTAGTTTATTTAGGACTATTTTGTTTATTGTTTGGTCGTGGTTCTTGTAAAATAACCATCTCACTATTATATTGTGATTACAATTGATGAAACTTCAGTCAACATCAAAAAAGGAGAGTGATTTTTGTATCACCTTGTTTATTTGAGAATGACATAAATATTGTATGCAGCGACCCAGAACACAATTTGATGTTATTTTAGATTTATTTGAGAATCACATAAAAAAGGATAAGCATAAGGAGAGGCATACAAACTGTGAACAAAAAAAATGGAGATGAATTAATGGAGAAGAGAGGATCTGATAATCAAAAGAGCACTAAAAAGGTGAGATACTCGAATAGCCTAGTGGAAAAGGCTCTCGCTAGTGACCAAAAAGGTCCTAGGTTTGAATCTCACCCTCATCGCTAACTTACAAAATAAAAAAGAGCACTGAAAAGGTGGATGGGAAAATATGAAATCCCATGATTCACGCCTAGATTGGGTTTAGGTTGATGGGAAAACATAAATAATTAAATGACAATTTAGCCCATAAATGATAATGACCCTAGATTAAAAATAGGGACAAAACTACCTAATAAATGGTGGGAATTAATTTGGTATGAAATGCCAAGAAAATTATTTGATACCTCAATTTCAAACTCGCCTTGTATCGTTTTGTAATTCCAAATTGTAAATTATACATTATCTCAAACAATCTCCATGTATCTCCATATTATCACAGGAGTAATGTTATATTCAATACTTTTATTCATTCAGACATAGAACTCTTTATATATATGTATATATATGCATTTACATATTTCGAAAAACAATAGATTATCCACTACTCCAACAAATGGAAGGCAATTGTTGATTTGGTCCCAGAAAGTGGGTTGAAGTTGTACTTTGACCCCAGATAATTGTACAGTTGCAAATTAGTCCCCGAAAGTGGCTAGAAGTGTTGCAATATAGTCCTAATAGTGACAATCATTGCACATTAGTCAATATTTGTTAAGGAATCATATTGCAACATTTGTTAGTTTTACGGATTATATTGAAATACTTGTTTCATTTTCAAGGACCAATCTGTAACATTGTAATTATGTAAGACTAACGTGCAATTACGTCCTATGTCCCACTATCTGAAACCAAATCTTCAATTACGTCCCAACAAATCTAAAATCTGAATTTCAAAAGAACACATCATAAGAAACAAATGGAGGAGTAATATATAGAAAACTAAAGCTATAACATCTAGGTAATCTTATAAAACTTTTAAGACTGATCTCCCAGACCAATTATTGTTCTTTTAATAACAAACATAAATTATATAATTAATTCCTATATAATTAAGAAAATGTTATCATTATCATATAAATAGTCGAATCGGATGCTCGAACGGATCACGAGTTATCCGATTTCTTTCGAGCACTAGTTATACATACACCAAAACAATAAAATTTAAGAGTAAATTTACTATTTTGCTCCCTTTATTTGAAAAAGTTAACTGACTAATGTGCCCTTTGTTTAAGCACAGTGCTTAAAAATACTTAAGCAGGTAATGCAACCTCAACTATCAATCACTGTGTTTTGGTCGTCTATGCAATCTCAATTAATATCGGTAGCGATACTAGACATGGCAAACGAACCGGGCCAATCGGGCCGGGCCGGTTGTACGGCCTCAGCTCAGCCCGGCCCCAGCCACATGTTTGAGGGCTCGAATATGGGCCTATGAGTTGGGCCCGGCCCTGTTACACGGTATACTTATACAATATAAATTTGTTGTTATTTTTATTAAAAATAAAGTAATGCTAAAGGTAATTGAACTTTGGTTAAAAAGGAGAACATATATGTATAATTAATAATATTATCTACTATCTAAATAAAATCATAAGATGCATCAATATATTATTCTTTAAAATAATAAATGTAGATTAGTTTTACATTACAAATTATTTAATAGTATAACAAATTATTTTTTTAAATGCTTATAAATATTATTTAATGTTAAATATTATTAAAAATACAAGATTTATTATTATATACTAATGCATTTTATATACACTTAAATAATACTATAGAATACTTATGATTTAAATCGAATTACACTATGTATTATTTTATGAACACATTATAAATTAAACTATGTATATTATCGCATATTTATTGTCTTTTGTAATATAATTAACATTAAACAATATTTTGTAAAGAAAATTTTAACATGAAACAACTTTTATAATATAATTAAAAAAATACATTTGTCTAACAATTTGTAATATAATGATGAATATAGTTCTTTATTAATACTAAAACTTAATTAATTTTAATTCAAGTTGTAGTATAGTGATAGATATTGAATAATATAATTATTTTATTAATACCAATACACAAACAACACAAATGAAGTCATGGCACAATGGTTAAGTTGTTCTTTATCTTTATTTGCAAGAGATTTATGGTTCAAATCTCACAAGCAACTCTTAATTTTTGTTGGTACAAATTCAAACAAAACAAAAATAATTGGAATATTTGGGCCCGTCAGGCCCGCTTTCTTGAGGGGCCTGGAAATCCTTAAGGGCCCGGCCCGGTAAGCATGGACGGGCCTGTGGGGGCTTCGTTCCGGCCCGATTCGTTTGACACGTCTAAGAAATGTAATTAGAACCAGGAAAACTTTCTTTCTATATAGTTAAAAGGAGGGGATGTGTGCAGGGCTGGCCCTTACCCACGACGGGGTTCGGTCTCATTAGGCCTCCAATTTGGAAGGAGCCTCAAATTTAAAAAAAAATTATATATATTATTTCACTGATTTAAAAATTAGAAAGTAGATTATATATTTTAAAATTATATTTATTAAATAAGTGTTAAGTTTTGTAATTTCTGAATTGCAAAGTGATGAAATAATATAGATATGCATTAAAACTATGAACTCGGTTAATTATTAATTTTATAGCGTTATCATTATATCATTTAATAATCATACAGTATTTAGTTAAGCAAACATGAAATATTATTTAATGAGATTAGGATAACTAAGAGTCAGAAGACAGAATTATTGTCTACGTAGGTTACTAGTACTTTTTTAGTCTTTCGATCTCTCTTATATAATATATTAGTTGTATAACTAGAAGTACAAAGCAAACTTACTCATAATATGACATCAGAATCAATGCGATATTATTAATCTAATAAAATAAATCAGTTCATCCATTCATTGAATTGGTATCCGGTGAGGCACAGTGCTTTTTCAATTTGAAGAATTGGAATCGTTTCATTATGTTTCAGGTGATATCATTCTTTTTTCTCTTGTTAATTTATTTATTTTAATTAATTTCATATTTTATTTTTGTTCATTACTTAATTTTAATGAAAGACAAGATTGAGAGCAACTGAGATAATTATGATTTTGTTATTTTATGTCCTATTGGTTAATTGTTTATTAATATTTGCTTGTCTATGTTATAATATGTTGCCTCGTAAATATTTATGCGGAAAGGATAAAAGAAAAAAGAAAACGTGAAAATGAATTGGTTATATCACAAAGATGAGCTCTTGAAATTTTCTTTTATAAAAGTATTTCTATAGCTAGTGATTAATTAAATGAAAATTTTGCATCAAACAATGCTGAAAGATATCGTTTGTGTAATCTTGTAATTTTTATGTTTCATTTCAATGAATAAAGATGAGTTCTCGAAAATCTAAATTTTATTATATATATCGAGGGCCCCATTTTCATTTTTCGCACTAGGCCCCGAAAATCTATGGACTGGCCTTGCCTGTTTGATAAATTTGAAAACTGAAATCTGATTGTAAGCGACTGAATGTTCAATTGCTGAAATTGAATAATGACTGAATCTCTTTAGTTGTTTGATAACGGTTCAAAAAAAGTCTGAATAATGTAAAAAGTCTTAATTACATTTTTCTATTAATGAAAACCATTAATTACTGCTTCATTCATCCCTAAATGATTGGTACATTTTGACTTTCATGGTCAACAAAATACGCTTTAAAATGTAAATATCTCTTATTCAACATGCGAAAGATTATAAAAAATTTGATATTTCAAAAATATACGTTGAGACGAATTAAACAAGATCCCGTATGACTATATTATTTCTTAGCGTTTCCTGAGAATTGATGATTAAAATTTTTAAAGTTTGACCATAAAAGTGAAAATATACTCCCTCCGTTCTCTTTTACTTGTCTTTCTAGCCTCATATTTTTATTTTTAAATACTTGTCTTTCTAGCATAATTAATCACAAATTTACATTTTCAATGCACTTTTTAATTAGTTTTTACTATAAATTTATCAACCAACCAATCATATAGTATCAATTGATTGTCATTTTACATTTCCAATGTACTTTTTGGCTATCTTTAATTTTTTCTTAATCATTGTGCACATGACTAGAAAGATAAGTAAAAGAGAACGGAGGTAGTATCAATTATTTAGGGATGGATGGAGTAGTAATACTCCCTCCGTTCTCTTTTACTTGTCGTTCTAGCCATTTGCACATAGATTAATAAAAAGTAAAAGAGAGTCAAAAAGTACATTGAAAATGTAAAATTACAATCAATTGAGACTATATAATTGGTTGTTTGATAAATTCAAAGTAAAAAGTAATTAAAAGGTACATTGAAAATATAAATTTGTAATTAATTAAGCTAAAACGACAACTATTTAGAAACAAAAATTTGAAGCTAGAACGACAACTAAAAGAGAACGGAGGGAGTAACAAACAATGAAATAAGACAAAAGTTTAAATTAATTTGGAGGAACCTTTTATTTTATATGATTTTATGACTATTTTCATATATAATAAGGACAAAAAATGAGGGTATACGACATATATCTATAACAGATTCAGCTTAACTCAAATTTCAAAATTCACAAACTTTGTTCAATGGAGGAAAATTCTTGCAAACTGAAAATAAAAGAACGTATTCAAACATTTGAATGTGATATATCTAAGAATGGAGGAAAATTATTGCACGAAAATTCTAAATAAAGGAAAATTTGCTTTCAAACATTTGACTATATATATATATTATAGTTCTACCCTCCAAATTAGTCAATGTATTATATATCACGTTTAAATAAAATCAAGTTTGGTTTAATAAAATATACTATTAGTCCCCAATTCTTCATCCTTTGCACAGCCAGCCAGACATTGAACAAATATTTTGGGAATAATTAAAACTGAGACATTGAAATAATGTGTTTTTACTTCCAATTCACCCAAAGATTTCATCTAGAAGGACCCATGAGATATCAAGCGTACACCATGCTTGAATTCTTCAAAAGAAATTAATTTTTAAAATTATGTTAGTTATTTTTATTAGTATCTTCAATTATTTATTACTATTCGTGATACATCCAAATTAAACAACTGCGTTTATTTGGACTTTGATTTATCTAGCTTCAAGGTTCATTTTTAATTTCATGGTTACAATTTTGGGCATAATTTGAAAAATGGTCACAAATAATTAAACCAAGTGGCACAAAAGTTATACTTTAGCTCACAAACTAATTTTTCAATTAAAATTTACCACTTGAAGTTACTGCTTGATCCATGTAAGTGACACAAACATTGTATTTTAGTTCCTAAACTAGTGTCTCAATTAATTTGAAGTTGTTGATATTTAACATTAACGTTAGTTTGGGGAGTCAAAAGTCAACTTCTATGGCACTTAAGGGGACATTATTGAAAATTGAAGTGCAACTCTATGTTATTAACGGAAAACATTTTAACAATTAACTCCATCTTTATATTGAACCGTTTTATTGTTTTTCTCTACTAAAAAAAATGGTCAAATGTAAGTAGGATTTTGAGTTAATTGATGAAATGGTCCCAGTATATGGTCTGGTGCAGCTTGATCCCCAAAAGTGACACTGTTGAGGGAATGGTCCATAAAAGTGTGTATAATGGTGTATTTTGGTCACGGATCGGTTAACATTGACGGTTTTTGGAATGAGTACTGAAGTTTTGGGGCAAAAATGAAACTTTTGAGAAGTTGGTTACCTTGATTAAACTGGGGACAAAATGACTAAAGTACCCTTTGATACATTTTTTTTCTTTTTTCGATAGTTTTTCCTAGTAACAAATATTCGATTTTGGTAGTTGTTTTAGCAAAAAAGTTTCAATTTTTGGCAAAAATGTTCGAAATAAAAAATGTTCTGTTTTTTCGTAGTTTTTTTTGGCAAACAACTATCAAAATAAAAAATCGAACATTTTTTCCAAAACCAAAAATTTTATCTAAAACAACTACCAAAATCGAACTCTTTTTAGTAGGGGAAAAATATTATAAAAATTAAAAAACAATCCAAAAAAATAATTAATAAATGTATCAAAATATTGGGGGTAATTTAGTCATTTTTCCCCTTGAAGCTTCATTAGGGGAACCAACTTAAAAGATTTATTTTTGCCCTAAACTTCACTAGTCACGCCAAAAACCATCAATGTTAACGGATCAGAAGAAAAAATGCACCATTATATACACCCTTTCAGGGACAATTTTTCCGCAACAGTGTCAATTTTGATGACCAATACACCAGACCTCCATTTACTGAGACAATTTCAGCAATTAGAAATGAATATAAAGTAATGACTGATTGTTTTATACAAGGCAAAACCAGGATGAAAATAAAAGGGGCTCAACTTTAAGAAATATAAAATAGGGGGGTCCAAAATAAATAAATTAATAAAAAGTTAAATTATCGAAAAAAGTTCGAAAACATGTTGAAAATGAAGTTTGGAATGCTTGAACCCAATACTTTTACCTTTTAGAGAAAAGAATTAACCAATTAAGCTACACTTTAACTTGTTTTACTTACATTTTTTATTATATATATCCAAAATTTCAAAAGATATTGCATATAGAGAAAAATATTACCGAAAAACTGAGGGAGCCGATGTCCCCCTATCGCCCTACCCCTAGGTTCGCCCCTGATTTTATGTGTACTGTTTTAAGTAGAAATTATTCTCTTTTTAATTTTATATTTCATTTAATTTTTAATGTTATCTCTATAATTGTTCTTCTGTAGTATTAATCTGATCTTCATAAAGCTTCATCCGCATTCCTTCAAGCAAGAAGCGACTGCACGTGGAATAACTTATTATTGTATAAATTAAGATGGTCAATTCACCAAAGTTTTCGTGTATTATTAATATACTCCCTCCGTCCCTAAAAGATTGTCACATTTTGACTTTTAGTGGTCAACAAAACACAATTTAAAACATAAATATCTATTATTCTACATGCGAAAAAATTATAAAAGATTAATATTTCAAAAATACATATTGAGACGAATCTAACAAGGTCCTACAAGACTATATTATTTCTTATCGTTTTATGGAAATTCATGATCAAATTTTGTAATGTTTGACTAACAAAAGTCAAAATGTGACAATCTTTTAGGGACGGAGGGAGTACCATATTTCCTAAACGGAAAACTCTTAAATTCTCCAATTTCTTTTTGGAACGGTTTTGGAATCGAAATTAGAGTATGAAAATTGATATTCTTTTTTAAATTGAAAACTGATACTTCCTCCGTTTTTTAGTTGTCGTTTTGAACTTTAGCACAACAATTAAAGATATCATAGTTTTATTTGTATACCCTTATTTATTATAGAAATAAAATATTATTATCTCAAATTTCAAGACAAAAAATATAATCGGACTCATTTAGTGACAAGATCATAATAGAAAAACTAGATCAAAAGGTGTCTTGAAAATGTAAAACGAACTACAAGTAAATATTTCCAATTTTTTTGCTAAAACGACAAGTAAGAAACATGGAGGTAGTATATGATATATACACTTAAACTAACTAGATATATTTTTTTCAATGGTTAGTTGTCGCCTTGTCGGATCAATATTTCCGAACAAAATTTCAGCAACTTATCGAGAAAAAAGGATGAAACAATTTCGTTGAAGAATTCAATAGAAAGTTGTTTGTAAAATAAGTTTGTTATATATTTTTAATCATTAATCAACACATAATATTAAAAACACGCCATTTTCATGGTGTATAATATATTTTGGAACCATTCATGAAAAACAAGCTCCGAATATAAAAAATTTCCTAATAATCTACAATTTAGTAGTCAATTACGACCTACCAGCTACTAATTTAAGTTTTAGAAAACACTACCCTAAAGTATCTCCTTGCAGTCTTCGCCAACATCATGCAAATTAGTAAACGACAAGTACATTCCGGCATCATACACTAAAATAGATACTCCCTCACATTTTAATTTGTAGTGGTCAACAAAACATGATTTAAAACGTAAATATCTATTGTTCTACATGTGAAAAAAATTAAAAAAGAAAAAGAAAACTTGATATTTCAAAAATATATATATTGAGACGAATCTAACAAGGTCTCACAAGACTATATTATTTTTGAGTTAATCGAATAGCCTAGTGGAAAAGGCTCTTGCTAGTGACCAGAAGGTTTTTAGGGACGAAAGTAATGCTACATTATCTTATGTTAATATTAATAATTTAATATGGATGTTATATATACGAATTCCGTAAGCGATAGCTAGAAGAGCCAACATATACAAATCATATGTATTTTTCAAAGTAATTATATTTGCACATCCATGACATCCTAGTATACAAACCTCAGTTTCCTCTCAAAATAATAATACTAATAAGTCACAAAATTCATGGATTTTTTCTTCATCAACTCATCATCTTCATACTTGGATATTGCCATAAGTGGAGTAATTCTATGGATAACTCTACTTATTTTCTCCAATCTTAAACGTTCTTTTACATCTAAGACTAGTAGAGCTCCATTGCCACCCGAGGTAGGTGGCGCGCTGCCCATAATCGGGCACCTCCACCTCCTCAGAGGCACTCAGCCACTTCATATAAAATTCTTCTCTTTTGCCAACAAATACGGGCCCATTTTCAACATACGGCTCGGATCAATCCGAGCCTTAGTGGTGAGCAGTCCTGAACTAGCGAGGGAACTGTTCACCACGAAGGATCAATTAGCATCCTCAAGACCAAAAGGGTTGGCTACCGAACATTTAGCGTATAGCTACGCGAATGTTGGAATCACGCCTTATAGTCCATATTGGCGCGGGTTGCGGAAAATTATCGCGACGGAGTTCTTCTCCAGCCGCGCTCTGGAGATGGTGATGGAAGCACGACAATCAGAAATTGGGTCGTCAATTGTTGATCTTTATAACAGTCACTGCAAAGACAATTGGGAAAACAGAGTTGTTGATTTACAACAATGGCTTCTTGACTTAAATCTCAACGTCATGTTAAGAACTATAGTAGGTAAGATTCTCAAATCTCAATCCATTAATGTTGTTTAGTGCTTACTCTGTTCATTTTTCTTTGTGTTTGATCACTTGCAGATAGTAGTCAAAAAGAACATCCAGATATATAGAATGATAATTATTTGATTAATTGGTTGATATTTTATAGTAAAGAATGGTGACAAAGTTCATTTATAATGTAGTAGTATATACAAGTTTCTATGTAATAATGACAATAAATTTAAAATTGAAACATTATGCTAGAATGATAAGTAAAAATAAACGGGAAAAATGTGTACGTTAGAAGAGTTATTATATATAATTGATAGTCATACCAAAGTAATTCTAAATGACATATCCTTATTATAGGGAAACACTATACACACAAATAATGTTTTTTTAAAATTCAAATTACTATTTTACCTCCTCATTAAAATTTTAATAGCTATTACACTTACAATTTTACTCCACAAAACTCACTATTTGGTGTATATAATAGATAAGCTTATTAGTCTTATACAATTATTTTTATAATCTAAAAATCAACCACTGAACCAGCAAAAGTTTAGAAGGAGAACAGCTAACCCTTCTATTAAATTGTATTTCTTTCCATCTACAACAACATGCGCTACCAATTACTCTCGATCTCCATCCCTACAAGATTGGTACATTTTGACTTTTGGTGGTTAAACTTTAAAAAATTTGATCAAGAATTATCATTAAACGATAAGGAATAATATAGTCATGTGGATCTTGTTAGATTCGTCTTAATATATATTTTTGAAATATCAATTTTTTATAATTTTTTCGGATGTAGAATAAGAAAATATTTATATTTTAAATTGTGTTTTGTTGACCACCAAAAGTCAAAATGTATCAATATTTGAGGGACGGGGGGAGCATTATCTAAGGTTAAAAAAATGATAGAAAATTATGGTCATATTAAGATTTGTTTTACAAATGAAAGTTCTGTAACCTGATCAGTTAAAAACACCAACTGTCGTTCCACCTGTTATAACACTTGGTTTTAACAGTACGACAATCGAACACAGAATATAAAAGCAACAATAACGTAAATAAGACAGAGATTGTTAACCCAGTTCAGTGCCAATGTTGCACCTACGTCTGGGGGGGCAGCCTACCCAAGGGAAAATCCACTATACGAAAAGAGATTACAAGAAGGGTCTTACTCGTATGCCCACATACTCAACGCCCTAAACTAGACTTCTCTATAGTGTCCCTAATACATCCTTAGTCTCCTACTACTTTACCCTCCCGGTATATCCTGATTACAAAGTTTGTGCGTGGTAGAATGAAAACCTCACTGTTGATGTATTGGAATAATACATCAACTGTACAATTCAGTTTAGAAGCAAAAACTACTAACACAGAATAAACCTAGCCTAACACTAAATACCAAACGCCTTTATTTGCGGTGTATAACTTTCTGGATGCTCCATCGTGTATTGAGTAGTTGTATATATAGGATCTTTTCTGAGTTAAATGAAGAGTTGTAGTCGGGTAGAATACTAGATGACTTCAAACTCCTTAAATCTCTCCTTAAGCCCAAGTCGATCTTTATCTTGTATGTTGATCTTTATCTTGTATTCTTCATCGATCAGGACTCTTATTCATCTTGATCCCATAAACATAAGAACCCTTGTATCACCAAATAACTTCTTTACGAGATCCTTCTAGAATGTGCATATGAGGTTCATCACACTATATTCCATTTTAACACTTGTACTCGCATGAAACACTTCACCCAGGTCTATGATTCAATTTATACAAAATCTAGGAATCAAATTGTGATTAATGCATTAAGAGAAATCATATGAGAAAAATTATTAAGAGAACCGTAACCAGTCCGGAAAAATGAGGTAAATGTTGATTTGGTGCCCGCCGCTAACGAGATTAAGTATCGATTGAATCACAAATACTTATATTGTTGTAGATTAGTCCAAATATAATAACACAAATGGTGTCATATGATCCATGAAAGTGATAAAATTGCACAGTTTTGCCTATTTTTAATGTATAAAACACTGACAAATGTATTTATTTGTTACTTTCTCGAATGATATATACTTTTTCTTTTTCTTTTTAACTAATTTATAGTTAAATTGGACATAAAGAATATATTTGTACCTTTGTAGTAGATAGAATTATGCATAAATTATTTGATGATGGAGTGTGGAATTATCTGATTTTGAGTCAAAAAATTGGTACACTACAATGTTTAAGCTACTTTTTTTTTTTTTTTTTTTTTTTTGTAAATTAGCGATGAGGTGAGTATCGAACCGAAGACCTTCTGGTCACTGACAATAGCCTTTTCCACTAATATATGTGAGACTGAGCTAAAGTATTTCATTATCTAGAACTTAATTGCATTTACTCCCTAGTTCTTTGAAAAAAGTCAACTAAAAAAGTGAACAATGTGAGATAGGAAAACGATGCTCAGTTTCATCTGGTGATACAAAGGAGGAGGAAGAACGTAGAAAGTGGAAGAAGATGGTGGAGGATACACTAAGATTAATATTCACGCCGGTGGCGAGTGATGTGCTTCCGTTTCTACGGTGGTTCGATATAGGTGGAACAGAGAAGGAGATGAAGCAGGTTAGTTTGGAGATGGATGAGATTGTTAGTGACTGGTTGAAAGAACATACTCTAAACAAGAAGACAGATAATAACGGTAATGATGCTCAACGAGATTTCATGGATGCAATGATATCAGCCGTAGATGCTGGTAATGTACAATTGGGTGGCTACGATCCTCACACTGTCATTAAAGCCACATGCATGGTAAGATTTATAAATTTCTTCCCGGGAGACCGGGACCATACTGCAAAATTTGTCGTGTGATATTTGTACTTGTTTGGAAACTGATATGCAATAATGTAACTCATTTTCGTCAATACTGCAATGCAGACAATGGTTGTGGGTGGGAGTGATACTTCAGCAGTGGTGCTCACCTGGGCACTTTCCCTCCTATTGAACAATCGAAGTGCATTAGAAAAGGTTCAACAAGAATTAGACATTCATGTTGGAAGAGGACAAAGATTCATATCATTAGATATGATCAATAAGCTTCAATATCTTCAAGCTGTAGTTAAGGAGACATTTCGGTTGCAGCCTGCAGGTCAGTAACTTAGATAATGTGATAAGATGCCCCTTACGACTTACGAGGACCAAACTGCAAAACATTTCAGCATCATCTCATAGCTTACATATTAGTTGTACATGCGTGTGATTTCAGGTCCACTACTTGCCCCTAGAGAATTCACTGAAGACTGCACATTGGGGGGTTACCACGTCTCTAAAGGCACTATGCTATTTGTGAATGTATGGAAGCTACAAAGAGATTCGAATTTGTGGCCCGACCCATTGGAGTTCAAACCTGAGAGATTTTTAACTGCACCACACAAAGATGTTGATTTCAAAGGCCAACATTTTCAGTATTTTCCATTTGGGGCTGGTCGGAGAATGTGTCCAGGGCTTAATATTGGCATCCAAAATGTGCATTTGGTTTTGGCAAATTTGTTACATGCTTTTGATATTTCTACTCCAGATGGTGAGCCTGTTGATATGACTATGACCCCTGGGATAACTACTGCCAAAGCGACTCCTCTCAATGTCCTCATTGCACCTCGCCTACCTCCTCATCTTTACTCGGAATCTTTATAAAACGAAATGCATGATATTGTCCGAAACAATCTCAATGTTATCACATAAATAATACTCATTGCATAATAGACCCCTTCCCCCTTCCTCGTTCCTGCTTAGATGAAGCATGTTCGGAGAGATTGAGGCATGGTGAATGCTGTATGTATATCGTCCATTAATATATTGATGGAGTCTTGTGTCACAAAGATAATTATCTCTGTTAACTATTACTCCCTCTGTCTCTAAATAATTGGTACATTTTGACTTTTGAACTATCGATAACCATAATGCAATTTGGTTTCAGTTCTAAGAACAAGTTAGCGATTAACCCTTACTAGTTGCATCTCCCTCGAGCATTTTTAAGGCGATATGTTGGATGTGTTATGTAAATCACTTGTTCACTTTCTAGAATAAATAATTTTAATTGCTGATGAATAATAATTTGTCCAATACGTTCGGCTGATCCATCTCTAAAAAAAGTATGTACTTGTCACAATAGTGGCCACACCCACCCATGTCGTAGAGTACACGTAGAAGATAAATCGTGGGATGTGTCTCACCTGATGAGGGGATTTAGAGCTTTCCTTTCAACCATTTCAACACAAGGTTGACTCCTTATAAGAGTCGAACTCACACTGTGTGAAGAGGCAAAGCTGCTTATACTCACCACTTTAGCTATTTACTAATTGAGCTATGAGGTATTTCCGGACGGGGTTGGTTGATTCATTCATAGTTTCTACTGTTGGTAGAACTAGGCAACTAGCATTTGAATAAGATCATGGAATCAGCATCAATTACACTTTGGAGAGATATAATCACATCATTATTATTTGAAAATAGCAAAAGTTTCCATCTGAAGTGTTTGAGAAATACTGTGGAAATTGAAGTATCCATACAAAGTGTAACAACAAAAGCAGGAATTATATATTACAGAAAATCCTTATTAATAATATTTCTTAATAAAGATGGGGAGATAGGCGATGCGCAATGGTGATATTAAGAGGAGTTGCTTTTGCAGTAGTTACTCCTTCAGTTGTTGTCATATCAACTGGTTCACCATCTATAGTAGAAATATCAAAAGCGTGCAACAAATTAGCCAAAACCATGTAGACATTTTGTAGGCCAATATTGAGTCCTGGACACATTCTCCTACCAGCCCCAAATGGAAAATATTGAAAGTCACGGCCTTTAAAATCGATGTCCTTATGAGGGGCACTCAGAAATCTCTCTGGCTTGAATTCTGATGGATCTGCCCAAAAATTTGGATCTCTCTGTAGCTTCCACAAGTTTACGAAAAGCATGGTGCCTTTTGAGATGTGGTAGCCTCCCAATGTGCAGTCTTCTGTGAATTCTCTAGGGACCATCAAGGCACCTACATCATAATATATCCCCTGTAAGTGGAAATCTCGACAGAAACATTGGGGGGGTATGTTATAACTTATAACGCACTTAGAGGGGTAGAGACGTATGTATATACTATGTAATTCTGCGTTATCCTGTGTAGGTGGGAGCCTCGACAGAAATGATATTGGAGTTTGTTAACTGACCTGCAGGCTGTAACCTCAATGTCTCCTTAACTATGGCCTGGAGATAGACAAGCTTGCTGAGATCTGATGATACGTCTACTCTTCTTTCCTTGCCAACTTCAGTGTCTAATTCTTTTTGAGCCGTTTCTAGTGCATTACGATTGTTTAGTAGAAGGGACAATGCCCAAATTATAATCACTGCTGAAGTATCGCTCCCAGCAACAACCATGCTCTACATGTAAATATTATTCAAGAAAACACACAGACAACTCATACATCAAATGATCATCGAGCAGGGTCCAGGAACACCGAACAGTCACATATTGCGTTAGAAATATAAGAAACGATCAGAAGTCGAAATCTTACCATGCATGTAGCTTTAATGACAGTGTGAGGATCATAACCACCCAATTCCAAATTACCAGCATCTATTTCGGATATAATGACGTCCATAAAATCTGCGTTGGCGTGATCACCTTTATTGATAGTAGTAGTTTTCCTCTTCTCAATATGTTCTTGCAACCAACCATCAACAATCTCATCCATCTCTGCACTAACCTTTTTCATCTCCTTCTCGACCCCTCCTATATCGAAGAACCTCAGCAAAGGAATCGTATCACTTGCGACTGGCAAGAAAATCAATCTTATGGTGTCCTTCACCATCTTATACCATCTTCTGCGTTCTTCTACCTCATTTGGAGCACCAGATGAAATTGAACATTCTTTTCCTACATCAAATTTATATTTTAGTTAAGGGGCGAGTTAATTGCATCAATGGTGTCACCGGTCAAGTGAATTCTTTTTTAGTTTGTTTCCAAATGCCTAAAGTGTACTCTAAGTTTATTATACTTTCGTATTTTATGATTTAAATTTTAAGGTTTAGATTGTTGTACTACATGACAACACTTTACCTTTTGATTTAATGTTGCAGTTTGTCAATAATTACACACCATCTAATAATTGGTTCCTCTTATTCATTTCAATAATTTCAAAACAAATCTTTAATCATTAAACCAATTTTTAATTATTATTGTAATAAAATAAGATCGATACTACTGGAATTGCTTTTAAAAAATTCATAAGATTATTTGTTTTGAATTTTTGTAAAATAAAAATATGACCGGTCAAATGTCCTATTCGAAACTGAAAAGGTTGGCTAAAATAAAGATAAAAAATTGTCGATAGACACTAACTACAAGGAAAACAATTGAAAAGTTGTAATATGAAAATATTTGTTGAAGGGGTATAATTGGAAAATCTTAACATACTACAAAAAAGAAAAAGTAGAGTAAGTTACAACGTGCGAGAGAGTGAAATTTAAAATTAGAAAACCTTTATTTTATTGCTCAATATACCAAATATTGTCACATCATCGTTTTTCATGATTGACCCATTTTATATTTTGTAAATGAATGATGAATGTATAAATATAATAGTATTCTCTCTGTCCTTAAATGATTGATATATTTTGATTTTTCGTGTTTAAATTTTAATAAATTTGATGATGAATTCTATGATAGTTATATGGGATCTTGTTACATTCGTCTCAATATATATATTTGAAAAATAAGAGATATTTACGTTTTAAATCGTGTTTTGTTGGCCACAAAAAATCAAAATATATCTATCATTTAGAGATGAAGACAATATTACATAATTGAAAACTTGAATTAGATGATATGAGACTATATATTCAGCCATCCACTTAAGTGTTAACTAGATTTTTATAATCATTTTTCACAATTGATTGATAGCTAAGGCTTAGTTCCCTATTATCTTTTGTATTATTACCTAGTTAGTTTAATTTTAGGCTATTAAAATAAGAAGGAAGAAAGATACGAGTAATATTTAGTACTTACCAACAACTGTTCTTAGAACAACGTTCAAAGATAAATCAAGAAGCCATTTCGTCATATCAACAACTCTCTTATTACGATTATCTTGTTTGCTGCAGAGTTTATGAAGTTCCTTAATTGATGTATTGATTTCCGACACCCTCACATCCTTCACCATCTCAAGAGCTCGGCTCGAGAAGAACTCGGCTGCTGCGAATTTCCGCAGCCCACGCCAATACGGACCACTAGGAGCGATTCCGAAACTAGCATAGCTATATGCTAAATGTTCGGTCGCTAAACATTTTGGTCTCGCTAGTACGAATTGATCATTTGTGGTGAACAGTTCCTTGGCTAGGTCGGCACTGCTTACAACTACGGCTCGAATTGATCCGAGCCGTATGTTGAAAATCGGTCCGTATTTGTTGGCATATGCGATGAATTTTTCATGGAGAGGTTGCGACCCCCGCCCGAGGAGGTGGAGATGCCCTATTATGGGCAGCCTGCCACCGACCTCGGGTGGGGGTGAAAGGGTAGTATTTTTTGAAGGGAATAAAATATTATGTTTGAAAGAAATGAGATATATTATCCATAGTAATACTCCAGATATGGCGATCTCAAAGTATGAGTAATTGAGGAAAAGCTCCATGAATATTGGAAGAAACTTATGTGTGTGTATGAGCAAGGTCTTAATTGTGTTGTATAGAACTGGCTTTAAATAACAGTTGCAGGGCAACACTAACACACCCAAATACACACCAATATAGTGGATTACTATAGCTGAAAATTACCATTTTGCCCCCGATATAGTGTTGAATTTCACTAAACATACTAATCAATACATGTTTGGTATAATAATAAAACTCTAAAAGTGGTCAGGTCGAAGTTTGAATATTATTAACTCGTGGTCTTGACCTAGTGATTATCGATCCAACTTTCACATTGGATGTTATCTCTGCCGCCGTTCTTAACGTAGATTTTCTCCTCCTCAATTAATGTAGGATTTACTTTCAGAATTATATTGTTTGACAAGAAAAAGTTTGAATATTATTAAAGATGTAGGACCCTCACATTTGTGAAAGTGTTAGATGGACCTATAATATCGAAGTTCTCATATTCTCAAAGTGTATTTTTTGGAACGATTTCGGAATTATAATTAGAGCATAAAGATAGAGTTTTTTTAAAAGAATTTGAAAGAAAATATAAGTAATATATGACATAATACTTAAATTAATTAGAAAGAATATTTATTCAAATGTTATCGCCATGATCAATTTTCATGGAATATGATTTCAACAACTTATTGAGAAAAAATAGTAACATAAATTATTTGGGAAATTAGTAGAAGATTGATTATAAATTTATAATATACTTCTATTGTATTTTTAATCATTAATTAACATATACGATATTAAAAGTCTATTAATTTTATACTCTAGATAAAATTTTGGAACCATTTCGAAAAAGCAATTCCAAAATATAAAAGATATCCTATAATATTCGGTGTTGATTTTATAGACTTACTAATGTATGTTGGTATTTAAATGATCAAGTTCCACTATCTTATATCAAGTGCCTAATAACTCGTAGTAATAATGTAAATAGGAAACTAATTACCCAAATTCTTCCCTAGAACTAATATTGAGTTACGTTAGTGATATTGTCAGAACAATTTTCATATTGCCACAACAAAATTATGCTCAATCTTTTTTATACCATTTTCATTAAACTTTATTTTTATTTATATTTCAATTGCTAATTATAAAATTTATTCATGCCTTCATTATTTAAATAGAAATAAAATTAATCTATTGTTAGCAATCAATATTATAACTATAAATCATAGAATCAAAGGGCATAAAAGAAATTAAATATAGTTTTGCTCTGGCGATATGAAAATCGCTCTCATATTATCATTTGCCATTGAATTAATAATATTTCACAATATGATGAGAAAATCAAAGTAAATTTTTTGAAGATTATTGTCATATAATATGATGAGAAAATCAAAGGGGCAGGACGATCATTTATATGTAAATATGTGGATCGAATGCTTGTACATAAATGTGTTGTCTGTAAATTCCTTACACTCACACTTAAATAATATTCAAAGATTTGGACACCAATATTTGAGTGATGAAGGGACAATCTCGAGTTTTGACCACTAAAAAGGAAAACAAAGTCAACACTCGACTGCTTTGTTTGTGAGCATCCGGAAAAAGGGAAAAAATATGTTCTAACAATGGACATATTGTACCATGTTACGCAAATAAAATTAAAGAATATTGTATTAAATTAAGGTAACTGTTGAAATAGTCTCAATAAATAGATTATTATTGTATTTTGGTTAGTAAATAACACCGATATATAAATAGTTTCTATAAGTATGTAGCAAATGTAAAAATGATCCATCAATTAATAGTTTCGTTAGTTGTAAACGAAAAAAAAAAATTTAAAATTTTCGGGTGTTCAAATTATTAATTTAAATTATATTTGGGATAAAAATATAAACTCAAATCCCTATATTTTAAAAGTGTATTATTTGAGATAGTTACAGTCGGGAGAGAAGATATAAGAAGGTGAGAAAGATGCCATCACATTGAAAATATTATTATTTGTCTCAAATTTTCTCAAAAATTATAAAAATCTCCCAAAATAAGTAATAACATTATCGATTAACAAAACTGTTAATTTATGGATCTACAAACACTATTTGTGCATTACTACTACTTACAAAGAACAAAGTACAACAATAACCCACTAACGGAGACCATTTCTACAATTACCTTTCCTAAATTCAACACATCAAACATACGACTAATAAATATATTTCTATATAGTCAGTATTAGATTTATTGATCATGTTTGCATTTTGAACAAGCTACTTGCTAAAGCATATCCATTCTCATAAATAACTTTTTTTTTCTCGAAAATAAGCGATGTATTAATAACCGAACACAAACACAATTACAAAAGGATAGTACCAGGACTAAAAGTGGACTAGAAAATCCACTACACTATTAGAACTACAACATTAGTCCTAGTTCAGTCCAAAATAGAGTGTTGGCAGCCGGGCCTCACTAAGTGAGCTGGGTCATATGTATATGCCTAAAGACTCACTCTATAAATGCCCCCAATAATCGACGCTAAAAAGCCTCATTCCACTTTTTTTTTTTTTTGATAATTAGCGATGAATTGTGATTACAATGATATTACAAACATGAATACAGATATTGCTAACTAATAGAAAGTTAGAGTATAATATGAGACAAATATGTCTCCAACAAGGTTCGAACCCATGACCTCTTACATGAAAGGTTGGGCCGGATGCCACTAGGCTATTGAGCCATCGGCTCCACTTTTTGAGTTCTCAGGTGAAACTCAACAAACTTGAATCTGAACAGTCACCTTCTTAAGCTCCTTGATTTCGAAAACCTTCCACCACCTAAACACATTGAGAAATCCCTCTTGAAGGAGGTAACAATGAAGAATCCCTCGTCTAAGTAGCTTCCAGAGAGCTGACTAAGTTGCATGTGTGGTGGAAGACGGTGGATTGACATCTTGAAGCAACCTTGGGGCATTTCGTTCAGCTTCTTGAAAGATGATTCCAAATCCAATCGAACCACTTCATGAAGTGTTTTCCACTTGTCTTCCCAAAGTTTCAAATTTCTCTGGTGCCACATCTCCCACATACAGATGCACCACAGTTCGACCGTTTCTTGAGGTAATCTTTCCTTTAGTAGCATAAACATGTTTCGAAAGCTCTTGATCTACTTGTGATAATTTTAGTAATGCTCTAATTTTTGTTGTATATGGACATACATTGAACAAATGACCCTCATTTTCGATTGAACTATCACAAAGCAAACACTTGTCACAAATCTGAACATGCCTTTGGACTAAATTATGTTTAGTAGGTAAACGGTTGTGTGTTGCCTTGAACATAAAATGCTTGATCTTAGCTGAAATTTTCATGCTCCATATATATATGTGTAAAAATTGAAACTGGGTTCATACTGCTGCCTACCCCTGTATTGCTTCCTAACTGTTGTTGCCTGATATATGTGTATGCTGATTTTACTGAGAATATGCCCTTTTTTTAAAAGCCCCAACTTGGTTTGTCATCTGAATCTAGTCGGTTGAGTGGGATCTGCATAATCTATGCAACATCAATAGGAAGAAATAATGCATTTAACTTGTCAATTTTCCAGACTCCAATTTCAGAGTCTATAACATATGAAACCTTTAGATCTGTAAATTCTGGATCTTCTATTGTAAGTAGTGATCCTGAATGTGTATGTGTGGTCCACTTGTCATGCCAAACGCTTATTTGATTACCTCTGCCTAATTCCCATTTTGTGCCCTTTTGTACGAGGTCCCTCACTGAGAAGAAGCTCCTCCAGGTATAGCTCGGTCCCTTTCCCAATTGCGTTAAAAATATTTGACTGAGGAAAATACTTTGTTTTAAACACCTGGACCAGGAGAGAGTCTGGATTCGACAACAAACGCCACACCTATTTGCAAAGCAGCGCATTGTTGAAACTTTAAAGATCCCGGAAGTCCAAGCCATCATTGATTTTATCTTTACATAATTGTGGCCATGAGAGTCAATGTAATTTCTTTTTTCAGTCTTTATTAAATCCCCACCACTAGTTAGACAATAGTGAGTTGATTTCATTGCATAACTGTATAGGTATTTTGAAACAACTCATAGCATAGACTGGAATAGCTTGTAAAACCGACGAGATAAATACTGTTTTACCTGCTGTAAATAGAAGTTTGGGCTTCCAGTTATCCACTTTGATCTTCACCTTATCCAGAATGAAGGTGAATGTCTCCTTTTTGTAGAGACCAATCGTAGAAGGAAGTCCAAGGTAATTACCATGGGAAGCCACTTCAGGAATGCTTAACAATCCTGAAATGGCTTCTCGAATCTCCCTTTTCACATTAGGACTAAAGTAAATGGTCGATTTCTGGGGGCTAATCCGTTGGCCCGACCATTGCTCATAAGTAGACATAATACGCCTAAAAGAAGTAGCCTCCTCAATTGTTGTCTTTCCCACTAAAAGAGTATCATCCGCAAACATCAAGTGCGTTAAAGGCTTCACATTATTATACTTCACGCCCTGTAATTGCCCAGAATGAGTACAAATAATAAAAAGATAAGGAGATAATGGATCCCCCTGCCTCAAACCCCTCACGGGTCTAATGTAACCGGTTTGTTCCCCATTAACCATAAGAGAATATGTCACTGATTCAACATGTCCCATAATAATTTTAACCCAGTGTTCTTCAAATTTAAGATGAATCAACATAGCTCTTAAGAAATTCCATTCTATACGATCATAAGCTTTTAACATATCAAGTTTAATTTACATATAACCTTTCTTCCCGTTTTTTTTGCTTTTGATGGTGTGATGTACTTCATAAGCAACGAGGATATTATCTGTGACGAGACGATTCGACATAAATAACTTGTTGATTTATAACATATCAATCATATTACATATTAAAAAAATTGCTACATAGACTTTTCAACAATATGGTGCCTCTACCAGCAACAGAAGTGGCTTATATCAATTCGTAATCATGCATGTTTAGAATTTCAATTTTCATCAATAATTTTTTATTCTATAGTTATGTTCATTTTCTGTCCGACAGGTTACAAATTTCGTATTTAGTTAGCAATGCAATAAGTATGAAATTTAATACTCCCTCCATCCCTTAATGTAAGGGCCATTTTCCTTTTTAGGAAATCCCTTAATTAAGTCTTATTTGTGAAACAAAGTGTTGGAGGGAAAATTTAAAATGTGAGAGGAATTTGAATTTTCTTAAAATGTGTGAAAAAGTAAATGGTTCTTATATTTAGGGATGGAGGGAGTAACAAAATAGGTATGTGAAAGTTTATTGAGGTAGAGGTAAAAGAAGGTAATTCATAATTATTTGAATTAATTGAATAATCTAGTAGAAGACACTCTTGCTAGTGCTCAGAAGATTATAAATTTAAAAGTTATATTATTGTTAATTTACCAAAAAAGAAAAAAGGTAGTAATTCATAATTATTCTAAAAACACTACTGGCATTATTAGCCTGTAGGTACTGCTGAATATAGTACTAGGTAAATGAGACTCTTAAATTACAAAGAAAGAAAAAGATGCAAATATAATAATTGAGAAGATGCCACAAATTTTATTTTGTCGTTCTCTTGCGAATGAGATGACTAATCACTGGAGGCTTCAATAATGGAAGTAATATTGTCGAGTATTGACCTTTTTTTGTAGATAATTGATGCATTATGAAGATGATTTATTTTGGTCGATTATTGACTTATAGCATAAATAATAGTGTACCGAGTTTGAATTATATGTCCATATTGGATCAGATCAAACCATCTTTTGGTGGAACTTTTTACTTGGAAGGGTGGAGTGGGGTGGGGTGAGGTATATCAAAAAGAATAAGGGTATGAGTTTATTATAATTATATCAAATATTTTAAGATATACTGCTATATTTTTAAATAATAAAATAAGTGCAATAGTTACTTTGATTTTTAAAAATGACAAAAAGAGTTTAGGAGAGATCTTAGAAAAGAATTGATAATAATTTAGGGACCAACTGGTCAAATAATAATTTAAATTTATTTTAAATTTTACCCGTCCTTTTATTTTTAAGTGTATTTATAAGAGTTTTAAAATGTACTACTCCATTTGGTATAGATCAATAGAGAGGTAATTGAATTTTCTTTTATATAGTTCTATTTCTTTGAAATTCCTCCAACCTCATCCCTATTTTCAAACTTTGTACTGTTTCTAATTTAGAATATGAAAATATACTTAACTTGAAATTTATGTGTATTTACTATTTAGGCTAAAAACGTGTTGTTTTCATAGATCAAAATAATTAAAAAGGAATGTTATTGATTTTTTTTTTCAAAATTGAAATTTAAAGAGGATGGAAATTCATCTTCTTTGATTGTGTTATCTGTTAATCTCTTCTATGTTGTAGACTAGATGTATATGCTAGGGTTAAAAATGAGTAATTTTGGATTAGTGTTTTTTTAATAAAAATGACATTGTTATTATATTATTGTTCCATTTTTTCACCATTTTGCACCACCATAATCGGATTTCTGAATACATTCCTACAGGTACATAATTTCCATAGTACGATTACTCATGATATTTTTCAACCCTCATCTAGAAAAAAAATACAAGATAAATTTATAACTTTTACAATTAATCATAATTTTACAACAACAAATGCAAAATATGTTTTTTAGTTTTGAATATTTCGATATGTCCACAAGCATTTATGACCATTGTTGCTTGATGGTACAATTATAAAATTGGTCAATTAATAATTTAAATAAATTCGTAATTCGTATAAATATCGATTAATCAAGTAGTTGAACTAATGATAATATATTCAAGACTTCTAGCCTAGTGAAATTGGACTCGAGCCTTTATCTAAGAGGTCTTGGGTTCGAATCTCACAGAGAAGTATCTTTAAATAATTCCTTGTGCAACATTTCAGCTCCCACTCTCTGGGATTTCAGGCGTTTCGGCGATTTCCAGCACCCACTCTATGGGACTTTTGGGCGTTTCAAGACAACTTCGGGGATTGGACTCACATCGAGGAATGGAAGTTCAAGGATTACATGGATTCATCAGTCGAGAAGACGGAACTGTTTATTTGGAGTTTAGATTCCCATTTACTAGTTTAGAAATGCAATATCGAACTGGGTTCGAAACTCACCTCATCGCTAATTTACAAAAAAGAAAAATAAATGTAATGTAGTTAATATCGCATGACTATTTGTAACTTATATGTTTCAATTAAAAAAAAAAAAAAACTAACGATAATGTAGTGGTCAAGTTTTGGTTTGAAATGAAGTAGCACACAAAGAAAAGTGCTAAACCCATAGATAGAATGAGCAAGCAGCCATCTTCACCCTAAACCCTGAGCTAAAACCATAGAATGAAAAGAAGGGTACTCACCCAACACCTCCATTCAATACACAGATTCTCCCTTCAATTTCTCAACCATTTTTGCTCTTCAAGAGATACTATTCTTGATGGCCTAATTGATTCTAGGTTTACTGATTCCCTTCCAAAACCACCCTCTTTTTCAACCCAAGAATTCAAGTTTTTGCAGGAATCATTAACAAATGCTCCCAAGAATGATCAATATGGAAACTTTGAGCAAGGTAAGTTGATAAAGACTGAATCTTTTTTTATTATAGAGAGTATTAATAGTATTGATGATGGATTTGGTGCTGAGACTTTGAAGTTCTTGAGGAGATATAGAGCAAAGTTGGATGAGAATCTGGTAATTGATGTGTTGAAAAATGTGGGCAATGCCGAGTTGGGTGTTAAGTTTTTTGTGTGGGCTGGTAGGCAAATTGGGTATAGTCATAGTTTGAATGTGTATAATGTTTTGTTGGATTTATTGGATTGTAATCGAAGCGACAGAAAAGAGGTGGATAGTTTGTTTCAGGAGATAAAGGAAGATGATAGAGAGGTTCTAGGAAAATTGTTGAATATTGTAGTTCAGAGGTGTTGTAGAAAAGGGGTATGGAATGTGGCACTTGAAGAGTTAGGGAGGTTAAAGGATTTCGGATACAAGCCATCTAGAGGGACATACAATGCGTTGGTTTATGCTTTTCTGAATGCAGAAAAGTTGGAGAGTGCGGGTTTACTTCATAAGGAGATGGTAGATTATGGGTACAAGTTGGATAGACATGTGTTGAATTGTTTCACATATGGTTTATGTAAAGAGGGGAAGTGGGGTGAAGCGCTCGAGTTGATTGAGAAGGAGGAATTTGTGCCAGATACAGTAATCTACACAAATATGATAAAGGGATTGTGTGAAGCTTCCCTTTTTGAAGAAGCTATGGAGTTCTTGAGTAGGATGCGCTCTTGTTCATGTATTCCTAACAATGTAACCTATGATGTAATGCTTTGTGCATGTTTGAATAAGAGAAAGCTGGGTAGGTGCAAGAGAATTATTAGTATGATGATGCCAGAAGGTTGTTACCCTAGCCGTAAAGTATTCAATTCTCTAGTTCATGCCTGTTGTTACGCTGGTGACTACTCGTATGCTTATAAATTGTTAAAGAAAATGGTGGATTGCGGTTACCAGCCTGGTTATGTGACGTACAATATATTAATTGGTGGTATATGTGGTAAGGAAGAGTTACCTTCCTCTGATGTTCTAGAACTAGCTGAGAAATCCTACACTGAGATGCTTGATAAAGGTATTTTACTGAATAAAATAAATGTCAGTAATTTCGCACGGTGTCTTTGTGCTGCTGGAAAGTTTGAGAAAGCTTTTGATATTATTTGTCAGATGATGACCAAGGGCTTTATCCCAGATGCTAGCACATACTCTAAGGTGATCGAATTTCTCTGTAATTCATCTAAAGTAGACAAAGCTTTCCAGTTGTTTCAACAAATGAAGAGGAATGGTGTCTCTCCAGATGTCTATACTTACACAATCTTGATTGATAGTTTTTCTAAGGCTGGTCTGATTGGACAGGCTCGCATCTGGCTTGATGAAATGGTAAGAGATGGTTGTGCGCCAAATGTGGTGACTTATACCACTCTTATACATGCTTATCTAAAAGCTAATAACATAACAGCTGGAAATGAGTTATTTGAAGCAATGTTATCTGAAGGATGTATACCAAATATTGTCACTTTCACTGCCCTCATTGATGGATTTTGCAAAGCTGGGTGTGTGGACAAGGCTTGCCAAATTTATAGAAGATTGAAGGGAACTGATAATGTTGCTGATATTGATATGTACTTCCAATTAGTTCCTGATGCTACTGTAGAACCCAATGTCGTAACATATGGGGCTTTGGTCGATGGTTTGTGTAAACTACACAGGGTAAAAGAAGCCCGGGACCTATTGGATGTTATGTCAAGTG
The DNA here is from genome assembly GCA_003412495.2 of Echium plantagineum. NCBI lineage: Eukaryota > Viridiplantae > Streptophyta > Magnoliopsida > Boraginales > Boraginaceae > Echium > Echium plantagineum. The sequence continues at coordinate 30,395,472 of CM016564.1, forward strand.
AAGGCTGTATGGCAAATCAAATTGTGTATGATGCTCTCATTGATGGATTTTGCAAGGTTGGGAAGCTAGATGAGGCACAGGAGGTCTTTTCTAAGATGTCCGAATTGGGATATAACCCAAGTGTTTATACTTATAGTTCTTTGATTGACAGATTGTTTAAGGATAAACGCCTTGACCTTGCTCTAAAGGTCTTGTCCAGCATGCTTGATAATTCTTGCCCTCCAAATGTTGTTATCTACTCCTTAATGATCGATGGCCTTTGCAAAATAGGGAAGACAGATGAAGCTTATAAGTTAATGGTGATGATGGAAGAAAAAGGTTGTCCTCCAAATGTTGTAACCTATACTTCAATGATTGATGGATTTGCCAGAGCTGGTAAATTGGATAAGAGTCTTGAACTGTTCGAATATATGGGGTCAAAGGGATGCCCACCGAACTATATCACATACACGGCGTTAATTCATCATTTATGTTCTGCTGGAAGATTGGATGAAGCTTACGAACGCCTGGAGGAAATGAAACAGACATATTGGCCAATAAGTAAGTCAAACTACCACAAAGTCATTGAAGGATTCAATCGCGAGTTCATTATCAGTCTTGGTTTGTTAGATGAAATAAGTAGGAAAGACTCGGCTCCAATAGTCCCACTCTACAGACTCTTGATTGACACATATCGTAAGGCTGGAAAGTTGGATATGGCTCTCAAGTTGCACAAGGAGATTTCTTCATCTTCTGCATATACATCGAGGGATGGGAAAATCTATTCGTCTTTGATAGAGAGCTGTTCTCACCACAATGTTGACAAGGCGTTCGAGTTATACTCAGAGATGACGAGAAGAGGCGTGGTCCCGGAACTGTCCACATTTGTGAACCTTGTAAAAGGACTTATAGCTAATGGTAGGTGGGAAGAAGCAGTAGAACTTTGTGAAAGCTTATGTTACATGGATATTTGCTGGATAGCATCATAGGCAGCATATACATAGCAGTTAGCTAGTTGAAGGGAATTCTTTCTTGCTGGTTAACTTGTAAATAGTGAGTTATTAACTTGTTGTAACATTTACAACTCAGTGAACAGGGAAAATATATCCCCATTTCTAGTTACTTATTTTCGTATTTTTTGTTCGACATACTTCCTTAGAAAAGTTGGTGTGAAATGGATTGTTCCTGTGAATCGGTGATGCTGCTCTATATCGCAACGCAACTGTCGATTGCAGCGCTATAAAGCAAAATGAAGCATTCTACCACCTTCGCTTTTTATCTATTGGAAGTACGTAGTATAAACGAGAGACTACTATTATTATTACGTACTAGATAAATTTCTTGTTACTAGATAAAATGAAGCATTATACTACCTTCGTTGCTCGTATAGTGTGAACTAGATAAATTTTGAGCTGATGTAGCTATTTCCTCCATTCCTTTCCTAAACCTCAGACATTTACTTTTACACAAACTTTGAAGAAATTTATATTTTCTTGCATCCCAATTTTTTCTTCCAATACTTTGTTCCACAAATAGAACATAATTTAAGAATTTTCTCAAAACAAAAATGATTGTAAGACTAAAGGATCGAGGAAGTAACAGCATTTCATGTTGGATCTATTCAGAATCATCCTCCTAGTTATTAGACGGTAAGGTTGAATACTATCAAACTCCCCTTTCCCGTTATCCCGATTTAATCAGAACTTGTTTACGAGATTTTGAAACAGGTTGTATCATGTAGTATGTATACATTAGATGAGTGGCAGCAGAATACACAACATTAACTTAACCTGCCCTCATCTTCGGAAGACCTTCTGCCTTTAGGCATACTTTTCTGTTCTTTGAGATAGTTATAGAGTACCATCAGTCTTGAGAAAGATAGAAGATGAAGATTGTTACTCTGAAAAACAGAATTCTTTCATTTAATGTTTGGCATGACATTGGTGCCCATCCATTATTTCATAAGCATTGGAAAATGATAGTCTGTCAAATCAATCGGATGCCTAACAAGTCTATAAGTCCAAAACTGTTGAAGGAAAACTATCAAGCTCGGTCGTTGCCAAAGCAACCATATTGTAGTGCATCCTTGAAAATACCACCAAACATGAGGCTTTTGAAAACTGAATATGGAAAAAAGAAAAAAAGACTAGGCATCCTCTCATCATATTACTACTGTTTATTCCAACATGCAATAGCGAGGAGCAATCAATGATGATCTTCATCATCACCATGTCCATCTGGAGGTCCACCTGGGCCAACCACCTCCAACTGCAACAAGGCAAGTTTTGGTTTAGACAGAAGATCCATAATGCGAAGGAGAAATACTGTATAAGGATTGTACTACAACATGCAGAGAATGCCACAGAAATAAAGTACTACACAGTCCTTTTATATTTAGTGTAAATTGAATAAACCCACAGTTTCCTATCAACTATGAGATCCGAATGCAAGATTATATGAAACTACCCTCTCGGATGTATAACCTAACCCACTCTCAGTTCCCTTCGCTAACAGTTACCTCTCAACAAAGAGTTTATGCAATTTTAAGGTTTAAAGTACAGTTATAAAGGAATTCAACATGGTCGGGTAAACAAGAGCACCAAAGGAATTTTATCCCAGTGATAGACCAGCTCCAACTGGTAATTCCATAATAAAAAAACGACCAAATTATCCCGCCAGAATTTTGTTCGATATAGTTAAAGTCCTATATCATGCAGTATTTTAAAGAATTAAGAGGGCAATCCATTTTCTAGATGACTGACAACTGTCGACCCAACTTACCACAAAATGCTGCGTGCATACAGGACACTCATGTGACTTGCCCTTCTCTAACCAGAACCAGACAACATCATGCTCATCTTCTGTTACAAACATTAAAGAAAGTTGTGAGAAATAATGCAAACTAAAGGAAAAGGGAGCCAGGCCAAAAGTAAAGTCCAGCTTACCGCCTTCACCCCCTGGGCAACCCACAATCCTTTTGTCATAGTAGGACTTGACGACTGCAGGTGCTTCCTACAAGAAGAAAAATGGGGGACTGTAACCAATGACAGTGCTGGCACTCCTACTCATTTTTAACGATAACAATAAAAATTTACAAGAAGTTGTGATCAAAGACATCAACCAAAATTGTATAATTCTCTAATGCGGGTACGCTATTTATCCATATATCTACTAGCCATAACTTACAACTGCTTGATTATAGATAGCTTGAGAGCTTGACTCTCTTACAGGGTTCAGACAAACAAAACATGCACTTCTGAAAGAAATCCAACAACATTTTCAGATGTAAACTTTATTTTGAAATTTCAAAAGATATAAAAAGGAATTTACTCCAAAAGAACAGTTAATACAAGATTAGGTGCCACTCCAAAAGAAACTTGACCCAAAAAGGAGAGAGTGGTGGAATGGAGGTTCATAGAATCATAAGACCAGCTATGTTTAATGGAAAATTAAATACAAAAAACAATATCTCAGTCGTTTTTGTTGGTATCAGTAATCAAACTAATAGAATACAAAGATCTAAAGTTACTAAAATGAATGCTTAATCTTGACTAGTGAAGCATTTTATACAAGTTTAATTAGAATCAAGTGACATGCACCAAAGCCTAAGCTTTTAGCTTCTGTTTGAGTAGACTATATCTATACGAAGATATGATTCAACTCAGTTATGGATAGTGTAACTCCTAAACTTATGTGGCCTATCTAAATATTCGAATATAGTTTCATTCGCATTCCGCTTTGATCCTCTACCCCTCCACCCGTGCTAAATCTCAAAACCTTTAAGCAGTTCCCTCTATTGATCGCCTCTGCACATAGCCAAACTATTTCAGGCCATACTTCCTTATTTTTATCTAATGGACTACATCTCCTTTGGCATACCTCATTTTCAGTTCAATCAATTTAATGGAACTCCGTATAACCACCTCCACATTATCACCTTAAGGAATGTACTTGAGAATCCAACAATAGAATCTACAGAAATGGTTGGTTTACTACCCACGCATAACATTTCCCTTTGGGTTTTAAAGGAACTTCCTCAACAGCAATTCTACGCCATAAATTTATTACTCCCTCCGTCCGTAAGAGAACGTCAAATTTCTAATTTCGATTTGTTAAATCTTTTAACTTTGACCTCAAAGTTGTTAATGTGGTGTATGATATTTTGAGAACAATATGTCAAAAACATAATACTTCACACTTAACTATTAACATTATAGTATTGATTCAAACCAACCTTGTGTGAGTCAATTAAGACATCAATGTTTGTCAATATTGACCATTGAAAAAGCAAACCCGAAGATCTTTTAGTTACAGAGGTAGGGCATTATATAATAGCATCAATGGAGCATCCAAGAAGACAACACGAAACAGATGGTAAAAAAGTATAAAAAAGTTACCTTTGTACCAAAAGGACCTTCAGGAAAATTAATGTCCAAAATCTGCCTTCCCTGAAAAATCATTAATACACATATCATTTTCACATCAAACTCTATAAATACATCAATCAACGAACACCTATTTCATTATCAATTATCAAACAACATGAGATAAAACAATCTAATTAAATTATAAAACAAAAATTAAAACAAAAATGAATAATTCTCACTTCAAGCTCAGCTTGCAGCTCTTCGCGCTCGTGACCAGTCGCAATCGGCATTACATCCTCCACTCTCTTAGTAGTCACATTTCCTATTTTTCCATCAAAACCAATATATCAATCACTAAAAGCATACATTAAAATTAAAAAAAAAAACAAAACAATTAAAATATTTTTATAAATGAAATCAAAAAAATGAATACCAGAAGCGGTGGAGAAATGGGTGGAGATGAGGGGTGGTATGGGGCGGAGGGAGGAGGTGGGAGCAGATCGGAGTGTGCGAAGAAGCCGTGAAGCTGCTACTGTTCTTCTCCACATCTTTCTTTGATTCCAATACAATCAATTATCTCCCTTTTGCTTTTATTTTGATTTTGATTGATTTCGATTTGATTCAGTTTTCTTCACTATTTTTAAATCATCAAATTGGGTATTTGCTCGAGAAATCACCAATAAATAAAAGGGGTTTCTATGTTTTTGAGCTGATAAGTAATAACATATCTGAATTGTTTTGTCTATAAAGTGGTATATTTATTTTTAATGTAACTTAATTAATGGTTTCATCATTTGGTTCAATTATTACCATCAATTATATATTTTATTCTTATTTTGTAGATGTAAGATTTACATAATTGAATTTGATTTCAGAGAGATAATTATTGCTGCAATTATATTTCATATTTTAATTTTATCTCGATTATGAAAAGGTAAGTATTAATATTTGCAAAAAGTTAATAAGTATGCCCTTCTTTATTAAAAAGTGCCACAAAAAATTAATAAGTATGTTATTCCAAGTATGCCCTTCTTTTAAAATAAAATTTAATTTGAATTTGACATTTTGGGGGGCAAATTGAAAAGATGAATAGTTCAGTTCCTGATCTGAAAAGATGAATCATTCATGGGGCAAATTGAAAGCGTCTCAATACTTAAGGGGGCCAAAAGAAAATAAGCCTATAAATTTTATATGTTTTAGAAGATATGATAAGTATTAATTGATGGTCAAAGTTCTACTTTAAAAAAGGCAAAATGTCAATTATTTTGAATTGAAGGTAGTAGAGTCTATTTCAATATGTTTGATCATCTAGCAAAAAAAGACTTTAGTAAGGATCAAGACAGAATACTATTATACCATATAGATAATTAGTCTCGAAACTAAAAACAATTATTATAATAAGAAATGAAAAAAATGAATTAAAAAGTACATTAAATTCATAAACAATGAAATATTATGATAACATAAATTTTTTCTAGACAATTATATTTTGAAATGAAGAAAGTATCACTTATAAGGACTATTAAGGTAATTTTTAACAAAACATTTTTGCTTATTGTATCTAATTAATTTTTCTCTTACTTCAATAGTACAGACTATTAGCCTAGTGGAATCGGGAATAAACTTCTTTTGAAGAGGTCTCAAGTTCAATCATACTTTTTCTGCTTTAGGGGTTCATTTTGCGGAGTCTCAGGTTCTGAACACCTACTATAAGGGACTTTTAGATATTAAATTAATGTTCTTAAGTTATCATTAAAATAAAGTGTGCGGACTCGTAGTCCAACAGTAACCACCAACATCAGCCAGCACCACAAAAAAAGCACTCCACTACTACTACTTCTTCTTCATAACATCACCACCACCAACAACCATCACATATCAAAATCTTCCTCCCCTACCTCACCCTTGAAAAAATGTATGTGCATGTAAAAAACGGTCTCTTAAGCACATTCATAGTGACCGTCGTCGTACCCTCGAGCCTTGAGGGCATGATGAGGCTCATGATGGACCCACATAAACTTCTCCATTCATAAATGATGATAAACACTAATAAACGTTGTTCCGTCATCATGTCCTCAGGCCACGATGACTCTAGTGACTTCTTCATTGAGAAAAGTTAACACCACTATTAGTGGTGGAGTTTGCAAAAGTAAGTACTTCGTACAGAAACTTTTCCATTCATAAATGTTGATAAATACTATTCCCTCTGTTTCAATATGTTTGATTGTTTAGAAATTTTGTCATGTTTCAAAATGTTTAATTATTTACATTCCAATAAACTTTTAAGCCTATTTTCTCTTTTTCGCCCCTATGAAGTACTTTTGTCTCTAGTAAAGTAACACTTCAACACCTTTATTTGAGGACATATTAGTAATCTTGCATCATTCCTTAATAAAGTACTTTTTTCCCAAACAATCGAACATATCGAAAATGAGGGAGTAATAAACATTGTACCGCCATCATGTCCTCAGGCCACGATGACTCTAGTAACTTCTTCATCCAGACGTCATGGCAAAAGTTAACACCACTATTACTGGTGGAGTTTGCAAAAGTAAGTACTCCGTACAATTTCATGTTTACATTAAACACAACACAAAACCATTTGATACAGACCAGGTGCCTACTTTTTTGTTACAGCTTGCTGTAGAATAAAATGATTTTGATGATCATAACTACTCGTTAGAACATATTCCAAAATCAGGCAGTTCTATAGAGCAGAATCATATTCTGTTCTTTTGGAAGTGAAAGTGATTCAACTATTACGAACATTGAATCTTAAATAAATAGTGATGGAGAACAATTTGTATTTCGATGTCACATTTTTATTATGCTAATGAATCTGATTCCAGTACCTCACTTTCCACTGTCTGCAATATTCTTCAAATATATTGCATAAACAAGCCTATAAATTCCCTGCATTCTGCCACAAACACAAGCAGGGAAACAAGTTAACATCAAGGATACAGAGAAAATGTTCCGCAGGCGAAACGTGAACTATCGTTCTGATGCATACAAGGACTACAAGGAGTATCTCAGAAGAAGCAACCCAACCACACCATTGCCTGATAACAAGCAAGCTCCTCGGCCCGAGGAGGCAAGCAAACACCTTAACAAGGCTAAGGAAAGTAAAAAACACTCCCCTGAGAAGCGCAACAAGAAAGTCGAGTTTGCTGAAGCAGATAGTACAATTGAGATCGAGCACAACGCGGGGAGCTCCGAACAAGCCTATGAAGTGAAGAGCATAGACATGGAAGCAAATGATTTTATCAAGAAGAAGCACAAGCTCTTTGAGATGGCCAAGCTGGCTTCACTCAAATCTTATTATTAGTCTGGTGTTAAGTTCGTTAATTACTCTAGTTAGCTGCTCAGGCACAACTACAAATACTGCAACATGAGTTTTTATAGTAGTAGAATTTTAGTTTCACATTAGTCAATATAAATAATGTATATGCCTGCAGCTAATTTTGCTCTGTAATGTATTGTGACTTTTAGTTTCTTCTAATAACTATGTGGTAAATTGATGTAAAATTTCAAATTATGTTGTGAAATGGTAAACTGGTTAGTGATCCAAATAACATAAAGAAATGTAACCAACGTTTACTGGAAAAAGCAATCCCGAAAATTTGAGACCAGAAGGGGTTAGCGGTGACCATTGAATAAGTTTCTTAAAAGCACGGAATGCATTTGTACCATCACCATTTTCGAATAAAGTATTTTCTACAGTAGCGCCCGTGGATAGCGCTAAAAACGTATATGGGAAAAATTGATTAACCACCATTTTCCCATGGCAAATCGTCAACATTAAATCTCCTAGAAGAAGAAGACATCTTATTGAACAAATTCCTTAAGCTATTCTTACTCTCTTTTTTACCTCCAATACTACTAGTGCTTGTCTGTCTACTCAATGCAGAACAAGGTTGATGGTCTGACATAAGTCCAGTCTCCAATTTCCTTGATAAAGCAACAATTTCGTAAGTGTCCAAAAGGGACTCCCTGAAATCCCAACCATTAATCTCTACCCGAGACACGGCTCGGGTGGTGTTGGAGTTTGTTGAGGCCTCGAGCTTGAATCTTGAAGGCGTGTTCTTGAAATTCCGGCGATGAGCATCGAACTCGTTGGTTGGTTTAGTGGAGCTAGAGTGGCTTAGCCAGGCTTGTGCCACGACCTTGATGATTTCAATATCATGGTCTTTTTTCAAACTCATTCGTTTTCTTCATATAAATATTGTCTAGATAGATTTGAGAGTAGTAATGTTATCTTGGGAGATTGAGAGCCATTGGTTATTGTTTCTGGCTTGTTGAAAATTGAAGGATTCATTATATTTGGTTTATTTGATGTAAGATAATGTTGGTATGGTATGTTTGTTTCCATTGAAAGGGGTTTGCCATTTGCATTGGTAAAGACTTGGTCACACGGTATCCACAAATTTTTTGTGCTAATTCTTGCCAAAAGTCTGTGTCGAACTTAAATACATTAGGCGTCACATACACTGCAATGAATTTTCGTTTGGTGTAAAGTTATGTTCAAACTTATTTGTTACTATCGGTTAACAAGGCTCGGGAAATACCGGATAAACCAAGTCTACTCAATGCCGGTACTAATTATCCGAAAGTTTGATGAATTAGAAAACGGGGGACTCACATTTTACACGTTGAGTGTACATTGGGTAAACCTCGGACAGACTAATGTAAATTACACTAGGCAAACCTCGTGTGACATGATCGATCAAGAAAGTGTTGCTAGAGACATTAAACTCATGACCTCTCTGTTACAATTAACAGGTCACATACTTCACCAATATGACCATCCTTGTGGGAAGATCTCATATTCACTTTCTTTATTCCAATAATAGAGAACAACAACTTAATTATTATAAACTTAATAGTTAATCGAATAGCCTAGTGCAAAAAGGCTATTACTAGTGATCAAAAATCCTGATGCGAAATTCACTTTCATCGTTAATTATCAGAAGAAGAAAAATTATATTATAAACTGAAGGGAAGGGAGTATATAATTACATTATACGGTAAACTATAAAAATCCAACAGGAATAAGAGTGCAAATTAGTAAGAATGCATAATTATATTATAAAGTGAAGGGAGTATATAATTACATGAGGAACATTGCGATACATGAAAATAGATAACTAAATCGAACTGCAACTCATCATATGATCGCACTTAAACAAATATGCGATCATTTAGATATAGAAAAGAAGAAGAAAAATCCGATACATTATTGTCACATGATCAACATTTAAGCATGTCGAAGATTGCGAATACTAACCAATCTCACATCATCAATCACAGGACCACACAATGCCCCTGAATTGTCACTCTTCATGTGATAGAATGTGCTAAGAAATCTGATCCTTGTTCGGCTCGAAACCGCCTTGAATCGAAGCTGTGACTTGATAAATCCACCCTTGGAAGTGGATGTGTAAGGAATTTGAAGAATGTCCCGTCCTGCCGCGGCTTCCACGACCATCGAACCATCACATGAGTTCTTAGCATCTCCAACAGAGAACATTAGGTCATAGAATCTTCCTGGAACTGTCCTGACTACTTGTGCCAGAGCACTTTCTCTTCCTGCAACTAATTCTATTGCTCTTTTACCATTTGGGACAGCAAAATGATCTGAATCAATGTATTTCACCGCTTTCAGGGACTCAATTATCCATCCAGGGAGGGGGGAGTGATCATCCTCCATGTGGGGTGGGACCAAGACTCCCCATGTTGTGTTTGGGAAGATGTATGGACCTTCTTCAAAGTTCCCATTCTTCAACATGTTGTCTGTCATGAATTGAATCTCATCGTTAGTATTCTCTTTTGTTTCGTCTTTTCAAGAATGTCGCTTAAATACTATTATGAACTCCGATACAACAAATCATACATCGAAATTCAATATCTGATATTCGAGTATTGAAAAAAGAGGGGGATGGAGGCTTACTTCTTGAGGCTCTAGGTGGATTCAAGGTCTTGAGAGCAACGGAATCGATGAGAGGGCCACAAGCAGGGTCTTTTTCCATGCCTGGATTATGAATAACAATTTCAATTTGGTCGGACTGAGCAATAAAGCCCCAAGCATAAGAGTCCCAACCATCACTACTATACATAGTTTGCATGGGCAAAACTCCCCAATCATGAGCTTGAGAACTAGGTGAAACTGAGACATTGAGTTTCTCCTCTTGGGCACATGTCCTAGCAGCACTAAAAGAGAGTGAGTAGACATTTCCTTTTTTAACCTTAATGTTTGTCTTGATTGATGCTTCATCTCCAAGCCTTATTGCAAAGGCTCCTTCTGGGACTATTAGTAACATGTCTCCTTGCTTTTGTCCTGCTTTAATGTATTCTACGAAGCCTGAAAGTTCCCAGTTTGGTATTGAATGTGGGTTTACCACTTTGCTTCCTTTCATTTCTGATGGTTTTGGACCAACTTCAAAGTTTCCATTTGGCAATAATCCTGAGGAATTTCCAATCATAACAAGTTAATGTGTCGCTCAATAGTACAAAGTACTAATCACCACAATTATATGTATTTAAGACAAATCTGGATCAATTATCGAAAGTGATCATTCTATCTTTTGATGTGTCTTTTAATTCTGTATCTGTTGCGATTGATTGTACATTATTTGCGTGAATGTATGTTTAGTTATGATGTAATCACCTAACATTAAACTTTCGAATATATATATATTGATAATTCACGCATTATATATATATATCAATAACAAATAGTGCCTTTCGAATATATAAAGAGTAGAAGAGGATATGGAAAAAATAGGAGCCAATTAATTTCTATCTGTGACTATTAAGAATGATGAAAGAAATTACTAGCAACATTAATTAGGTTTTCGGGGAACCATAATTGTGTTTCTTATAATTTTGTTTCATGTTATAGTCGGTATGGATATGAATTAATTTCGTCAGATTAATATTATATAAAACAATTTTTATTTATTTACTACGTATACTAAGTGAGAATTTGAATGATATACACTACTTTCCAATTGGATGTTACACAATTATTTGAGCTTAAAATCTATAAGTTGAACTATACACCAATTCCTAACATGTCAATATATATATATATTTTATTGTTTATGTTTAATGAATTAACGATATTACAAGGAGATTTTATTTTTGAAAGAATAAAAAAACTTTTAAGAATATAGATATCGGGGAGCGACAGATTGGGTCAAAACATGCCGTATCAGATCTTGAGGTCAATTACAATGGTCATGGTCATGTGAGGTGGAATGTCATGCACATGCACTCATGTCGGCACATGCAATGTTGGTTAACCATATTATTCTCTCCATTTATTTTTAGTAAACATTTTTAGAGTATCAAACGGTAATTATAAATTACTCTCTTCGTCCCTAAAAGATTGTCACATTTTAATTTTTGGTGGTTAGACAGAACAAAATTTGACAATTAATTCTCATTAAACGGTAAAAAGTAATATAGTCTTGTAGGACCTTGTTAGATTCGTCTCAACATATGTTTTTGAAATATCAATTTGTTATGATTTTTTCTCATATTGAATAATAAATATTTATGTTTTAAATCGTGTTTTATTGACCATCAAAGTCAAAATGTGACAATCATTTAGGAATGGAACAAGGTAGTACTTTTTATTTATTCAATCATAATATATGAAATTGATATTATTTTTAAAAATATTTTTATAAAATTATTTTTTATAATTTTTTCTAATATATATGAAATAATTAATAATTAAACTAAATCTCGAAAAATAAAATTTTACTAAAAATAAATAGAGGCAGTTTCCATGAAACTAATATAGATAAGAAGTGATAAGAATGAAATTAAATGGAACGACCATGCCCATTATTTTATGGGATACCTCGATTTGGCAGGAGCTATATATTGTCAGACACTGTGCACAACTATAAATTCATTTTCGATTTAACTTTCTTTTTCCATTAAAACGACATCTCCTACGATAAAATAGTAAGACAAATATAGAAAAAATAGTATCTACTAATAACTAATAACTAATGCTCTTTTTACTAAAGCAAATTGAATTACATACACAAGTTGAATTATATCTAATATGCTTATGGTCTCTTTAACATAATGTTATTTTGTTGATGGTAATAATCTGAGGACATCTAACACTTCCAGCTAATATATTTTGAGTTTAAATCATATTATTATTGTATTCATACTCTCTTCACTGATTTACATTTTAAAAAAATAATGTTCTTCTGTAATTTGTAAAACAAAATCATTAAGTTTTTTTTTTGATATAAATAAATGTGGTAGATATTAGATAAGCTGATAAGCAGATAAGAAAAAGAAGGCAAGGAAATCGAAGTAGAGAGCTTACCATCAATCAATGAGAAACTGACTTGAAAGGATGCCAAAAGCAGGAAGCAGAACAGAATACTTGGCCTCTTCATAGTCTTGATGATTTCAATATGTTAGTGGATGATTTTTATAGTTTTGGTTGTCCAAATTAATTAAATTTTTGGATGGAAAAGGGGATAGACAGAGAGAAGAGAAAGAGATGTTTTATTCGAAATGGTGAGTGTTACAAGGGGATTTTATGCATGTTGGTAACTCAACTAACCCTTAAAATTGGTCAAAATAACAGGACTTGCCCTTGCATTTATTTTGGGGATCGATGTTAATTTTATGGATAAAATTAAAAAGTATTGCTTGCATAAATCGAAATAGGATAAGTCTAAAATACATGTATATATATAAGATTTTAAATCATTTCCAAATAAACTAACAATAAATGCATTTAGTTCATATGGTTAAGATGCATATTTCACATCGGAACTCGATGTCTTTCCGGGTCAATATATTACAAAGTGGAACCTCATAGACTCCTAAGCCATTCTAATTATATGTGAAAAAACATGTTCATGAATATAATATTGGTATTATATGGAACTCGATATTATGAGGATTTATAAAATGAAATGAAGAAAATATCGTCATTATAATCGACTTTATTTTGTAAGATGATGTGTAATACTCCTTAAGCATTTTATTTAATTTGTTAAAAATTAATAATACCGTTGATTACTATTTCAATCCAATCATGAAGGCCAAGTGATAACTAGAGACTACCATTATGTAGAGCCTACAAGTCCCAAGTATTTCTACCCTATGTTGATATCACCAATTATTGAACCCAACCTATATGCACGTGCAATGTTAGCTTCATAGAGGTAATTGTTAAATTAATTCGGATAATTATTAGGTGATCGTTACATTTTAATTTTTATAAATGACTATAATTTATGTATGTGTACAGCAATGCGTAGGTAATCCAAAAATTAATAATGCGGCTCGTTAGTTGCTTAAAGAAAAAAGAAAACTTAAGTATATTTTAAGCTCAAAATTATTAATTTATAAAATATTTTGGAAAAAAAAAAAAAAATTTAACCAGTTATTATAAAGTGTAGTATTTGAGGTAACACATTCATTTTGCTCGTATTGGCAACATTCAACCCCTAATTAATAAGGAAAAACAATAATCTTGCTCGTTAGGGGCAAAACCGTCATTTGCCCATTTGAAAGTGTTATAACGGAGGAAGCGAATTAACAATCAGATGCGAATCTTAGACAAAGAATCACGTCAAGCGCATGAAAAATAAAGAACACAAGAGAATTAACGTGGTATCCCTAACAGCGTGTTAGGACTAATCCACGGGCTCCAAGCGACAAATAATTCATTATAATGGGAAGTACAGGTTAACAGAGTTGATCAATCAGATTTCAGATGAATAGAATCGCTAGCCTACACTATTCCTAGAATAGGATTATAAGGGCCTGTTTGTTAAACTTTTTCAGCACTTAAAATTAATGTATTAAATACTTATTTAAATAAGTCTGTTTGTTAATAGAAAAAATTAAGTACTGAACATAATCAGATCTGAATGAAATCCTTAACAAAAAATTAAGTCAAAATTTGCTACTTATTTTTCTCCTCTTAATGACTTAATCCCACAATTTTTTGAAAACCCCAATTTGTCCTTCCTTAATTATTTCAAACTCATACATTCTTATTCAAATCAAATTCAATGATTATTATTATTATTATTATTATTATTATTATTATTATTATTGCTATTATTAATTTCCTTCGTTATATTCTTATTCTTCTTCTTATTATTATTAAGATTACTATTATTATTACTATTATTATTATACTCATTATTTAATTCACTATTGTTATTATTATTATATGTTATTAATGTTAATATTATTATTATTCTCATTTATTAGTCATATTCATAATATTATAATTTAATTATTTTAATTCATTTATTTTTTCTGTAATATTTATAATATAATTAATAATATTTCTATAGTATTATTTATTTATTTAATATTTGAGTTTTAATATTATATTTGCTCGTTGACTTTTTATAATTTACTGAATGACATTAATTATTTTGTTTTAATTTTATTAATTAATGACTCATAATATTATATGAATAATAATATTATATTTATACATATTACAATGTAGTTTATAATATTTATACATAAGGAAGTGTGGTGGGGACGAATTTGTCAATACAACATAACTTGAGTAATTTTCAGTGAACGGTTATCAAACACTTAAATTTTTCAGTATTCAGATTCAGTTTTCATTCAGATTCAGACATTCACTATTCAGTCACTTGTTGTCAGACTTCAGACTTCAGATTCAGACATTCAGTTTTAACAAACAGGCCCTAAGACTCTCTATTCCAAGATTTCTAACCTATGCATTTTGTCTCAACTATTTGGCTTATCAAGTGTGTCTAGGTCTAATGAACAAGTCCCCTATTTATAAGTAATCAAGAAAACCTAAGTAGACTAGGAGAGGAAGTCCAAAGCCCATCAGAAAACGCCAAAACTCTTGCTGAATCTGCTGAGATCGGTACTTGATCAAGAACCGACCAAGTACAGACCCAATTACCAACCCCTCTCGTAGGTGATTTCGGAACTTGGTCAAGTTCCGACCCAAGTTCTGACCAAGTGTTGATTTGCCTCGTAGCTGATTTCGGGACTTGGTCAAGTACCGACCAAGCTCCGATCCAAGCTCCGATCCGCTGCTGTAAAACGGATTCAAGGCATATCCCAACAATCTCCAACATGACTTGAATCCTCCTCAGATCTCAGCTACACAAAAACTCTTTCCAACGCACCAAATGTACTTCTAGTATCAGATGTGCTCAGACAGTTAACTCAGATCTTGCCCAGCAACTCAGAAACAATTGTGTTGATCACAACACCAGACGAATAGTAAACAGGAAAACTATTCTCCATAACTGTGACAGAAGCCCCAAACCTACACCACAAGAATAGACGACGCCCAACATCTCCATGCATATTGCCCTATCACCGGGCTGTCTTTCTCTAATTACTCTCGGTAGTGAGTAATATTCAAACACCGTTGAACCTCCTCACTGTTGTCGATGCTACCATGAAACTTGGCGCCACTAGAGTTAATGCCACCTGAAAATGAACGAGAACTACCTTTCTCCGAACCACTACTGACTCCAGAATCCTTTTGCTCCACCTGTATCCCAACACCACAACAGTGTGACCCAAAGAACGTCCTACCTCGAAAGACATACAAGGTTCCACGAACTACACCTCTCAAAACTACATCTGAACCCGTGCTCTTCTCACCGAGATGAAGGTAGCTAATACTGGTAACGCTGTCTTCGGTCCAATCAATCGATCGATCAAGAGGCTAATCTCTTTTGTTTAGGACGATAACCCCGATCTCCTGCGCGAGATATACAATAGATATGGAGGGAGGAGAAGATCTTGATATATACTTTATATATGGTGGTGGAATTGACTAGCCAAAGAAGAATGAGAAGAAGTCCAAAAAAAGCAAAAAAGAACATTGTACGAATTCGACACCTTTCTGCAATAATAATACTAGATGAAGAGACAATTATGGTGATGAATTAAGCAGATCGATAGGCAATATAGTGGTGGTGGTGAACGAAGATGATGGCGGCGATGGTGAAGGAAAGGGTGGGTGTGGGGGTGGGGGTGGGGTGAAAGGTTGAAGATGATGTTTTTAATGAGGTTGGGTTAAATATTTGAGGTTGGGTTACTTTATAATTAGGTTGAGTTAGTTTTAGATGTGGTTAGACTAATTTGCCCTCTATCTAATATTTAAAATCAGAGAAGTTTTTTTCTAAAAAAGTTCAGGTGCCATTTTTTGAGCCTAGGGGCCTATTTGGGAAAAAAGGTCACCAAGAGCTGATTTGGGAACTTTGAATTAGTTCAGAGGCCTAGATGAAAAAAAGCCTAATATTATATTATATGAGCACTATATTATTAGGCACATTTTAGATGATTTTGAGAACAAATTGTTGCAATGGTCCTCGATAGTATCATCGAATTATATTTTGGTCCTTAATAGTTATACAGTTACACTATAGTCCCTGAAATTGGTAAAAAAGTTGCACTTGCACTTTAGTTTCTACGTCAAATTTTACGTTAACATTTTAGGTTTAGGCGTTAAAATTTGAGTAAAAATATAATTTTAAAGACGTAAAAGTGATTTTTCTTTTGACCCAATTAGAGCCTAAATGAAACTCCACAACCCCTCCCGCCAAAACTCTCTTTCTTCTTCACCCCAATTAAGGTTGTGGAGTTTCATTTTAGCACAAATTGAGGCAAAAAAATAAATTTTACGTCTTAAAAATTATATTTTTATCCAAATTTTAACGCATAAACCTGAAATGTTAATGGAAAACTTGACGTAGGGACTAAAGTGTAACTTTTTGGCCACTTTCGGGGACTAACGTACAATCGAACAAAAATACAACTCAATCATACTATCGAAGACCATTTCAGCAATTTTCTCATGATCCTTACATATTTTACTCTATATATTACTCCATATTCCAGTGATTAATAATATCGAAGGAATCAAAAATTAATTAGTTTGCATAACTTCTGTGGCCAAACTTCAAATGTTTTGTTCGAGATGAAGACTATTATGAGGGGCTGTCAATTGGTTCCATGCATGGATGTAATAGTAATGATTATTGATGTTTTCTTTTTACGATGGTTCCAAGATGATGATTGAGTATATGTATTGAGTCCACATTTTTGCTACTAACTTTTGGTGAAAATGTGTTGAAATTTCATTGACATAAAAATCATAATCATATGGCAAATTGGCAATGGTAATAAGCTTTGTTGTCATCTTGTTCCCATACTCTTGATATTTAGGGGATGAGGAAGAATTTTATTACACAATATATTGAGATGATTAGATTAATACAATAGGTGTATGAGTACGAGTTTAGTGGAAGCTATATATATTAGACAAAATTACCCTTTGTGTAAGACCTCATATGTCAAAAATAACGCATTTTGGATATCTATTAGTAATGTTCAAATTTATAATGAGTTTTTCAAATGTTGGCAAAAATTAAGTTAATTAGAAGAAATTTAAGTATTGGTTAATAAGATGGAGCAGTGAAGTATTTGGACATTGTAGACATAGGAAACTAAGTTGATGAAAGATCTAATCTGGTAATGAATGAGGAGAGGGGGGCAAAGCATGTGCAAGCGAAAGGAAATAAGATTGGGGACAAAGTTGTGTAGTCTTCACATCTAACTCAGTGCTATCCTCCTCCTCACCGTGCACTGGTCGGCAATAATTCTCTGTAATCTTCACACACTACCATGTGCAATAAATACTTGGCAAACAATGAGGTGGCACTTTACCTATAATTGTTACCTGTATAATCCATATGCCTAAGTTTACTTGTCTATCATTTTTGAGGTAATTGTCGAAATGATCATAGTAAATGATTTAGGTGTCTATTTTGGTTCGTGCATGTAAACGGTATCGTGACTCCTACAAATGTGTGGTGAGTGTGAAAACGGTCTCTAAGTTAACATTCTAGTAGTTATTAACGGGAAAAAGAAATTTTAAGCTTTTTGAGGATTAAGATTATTAACTTAAACAATATTTAAGGGCGAAAACATAAATTCACCTCCTCCTTTTATGAAGTATAGTACTCATTGATGGTTTCACCAATAGCAAAATAGTTATTTTGCCCGTTTAGGGGTACAACAGTCATTGTGGGGTAGATTTATTGTTGATGGTCGAAGGGGGATATCGAGGACGAAGGGTGGAGGTCGATTGTCGAGGACGATGGTCTGGAGGATTATTGGGGGGTCGATTGTGGGGATGGGGGAGGTTTCCGAATTTAAAATAGAGCATGAAATTGGCGAATTTTCAATATGATATGTGTTGATTAATGATTGAGAGTACATAATAAACTTATTTTACAACCAACTTGTTATTAAATCTCTCAAAAAAAATTATTTTATTATTTCAATAAGCTGTTGAAATCTTGGTTAGTAAAAATTGACCCTGACAACCACCAAAAAAAGATCATATATAGTTAGTTAAGTGTATAGATCATAGAGTATAATTACTTGTATATATATTTTCTATTTTAAAAAAAATAAATCAATTTTCATGATTTAATTTAAATTTTGAAATTGTTCGAAAAAAGAAGCTCTAAAACTTAAAAATTTGTGTAGTATCATGTGGTAATGCTCGTACTTGAGTGGCCAAAGAACATTGGTCTCTGGGTCAACAATATGTAAGATCTAAAACTCACATGAAATCATGAATTCGAGGTGATGATTTATAAAGTAATATATAAAAAATAAAATACGTACATATACAGAAAATATATGCATTAAATTAAATTATAAATATATATAATAGCGCTTCAATACAGACCTAAACAATGATTCCCTAGCTAGGGCGGAAGAAGAAGAAAAATTCTATATATTTATCATATTGAAAATAAGGTTATAGTGTTATAGATATGTTTTTAACTTTAGGTAGATCGAAAAATATAAATGTCAAAATTTTTGTAATAAATTAAGGAATAAATAAATTATTTACATACTTGACATGATTCATCTCTCGTCTGTATTACATGTTAGTGTGTTACCAATATTTTTTACTCCATTTTTCATTCTTACAAGTTGAGCAAAATCAAATTAATAAGCTATATATTAACTCAATACCCAAATACAGAACTTGTGTAGGGATCGGATTACGTTATTAAGCATTCTTTCAATTATATATTGATATGCAATTTTTTGTTTAGTTCTGATCTTATTTCTTATTGGATTGTCTGCTAGATTCGTTGTCTCCTTTGTTCTACTACGATATCATCAACTGGATGTAATTAATTTCTTCTGCCTGTTATCCCCCATTTTTAACACAATACTAAGAGGACGTAATATATCAATTCTCCAAATTCACTCTCTTAAATGTAATTAATATCAAAATACTAGATAGTCTATGATTTTTTAAATTATTAGTGTTGTAACCGTGTAAGTAAATTGTCGACATAAATTCAGAAAATAGGTTGTGGTTGTCATATAGTTCTCAAAAGTTCAACAGTTACAAATTAGTTTTTGAAATTAAACAAAAGTTGCAATTTAGTCCAAAAACTATACCCTATATACACTACTAGGCTCTTGGACAACACCCACTTGGAGAACACTTCAGAAAAGGGGTCGTCCAAGTGACTTTTTGTACGCTTCATATTATCACTAAACAAATTTATGTTTCGGATTTTAAGAACATAACTCAACTGGTAAAGAATTACAATATTTGTTAAATACTTCCATATAATCTTACATCTTCACGTAACATGTGTTCAACTATCTTAAAAAACGAATCATGTATTGAAGTGTTAAAAAGATAATATTTAATCCTCTGATCAGCCCTTGGTCACATATATGCAATTTTTTTTTAGTGTGCTTCAAATAAAAAGGCACATAAAAACTATTAAGATCACGATTTTATGTTTTTCCTAGAAAGTTTTCAGTCTCAAAAAAGATAATTATTGATTTACTTTAACCAAGCATGTTTTATATTATGATTTAATCGGTAAAGAATAATAGCAGGAGTACATGCATGTAGTATGACAGTTTATCTTCTCCACAAAGCATGTGTGAATGCAATTTGTATATAATTATCATGTGAATCTTAGCTAGATGCACTTTCACTCCATTGTCTCCACATGACCACATAACTAAAGTTAAACTAGCTTATATATATATTGTTTTGGATTGTAATGTTTGATTGAGTTATGAACATGTCTCATATATATAACGAGAAAGAATTGCTAGAATGGTCCCACTAAATATGTGACCATTGCAGTTTGGTCCCAGTTAGTTGTTGGTCTGCCGAAATGGTCCCAGTAATTGGTATACTTGGTGCACTTTAGTCCCCAACCGTTAAATATAAACGGAAAATTGTAACTTTGGGCCAAAATTGAAGTTTTAGCATTAAGTTAAGGTTAAAACGCAAATTTGGATATAAATTGGATTTTTCCTAGTTTTTTTTTAATTTATTTTTCGATTTCTTTGTCGATTTTTTTTTAAAATTCGGGATTTTTTTCGATTTCTTTTTAAAACTTTTCGCGAAACAACTACCAAAATCGAAAATGTTCGTCAAAAAAGTTCAAAACCGAATCTCTTTTACAAACAACCAAAATTGAACCTTTTGCCGAAAAACTACAGAAACCAAATTTTTTATCAAACGAAATTTTAGCGAAAACTACCAAAATCGAACCCTTTTTACTATGGAAAAAGATCAAAAAAGAAAAGAAATCGAAAAAAAATTCAAATATCGAAAAAAAATTGAAAAGACATTGAAAAAAAAACCGATTTTTTTTGAAAAGAAATAGAAAAAAATCGGAAAAAAAACTTTGACAAAGAACTCGAAAAAAAAAAAATTAGAAAAAACAAAGAAAAATTCAATTTGCGTTTTAACCTTGACTTAATGCTAAAACTTCAATTTTGGCCCAAAGTTATAATTTTCCGTCTATATTTAACGGTTGGGGACTAAAGTGCACCAAAGATACCAATTACTGGGACTATTTCGGCAGACCAAAACTAACTGAGACCAAACTGCAACGGGCACATATTTACTGGGACCATTCCATCAATTTTCTCTATATAACGACAGGTAATGGTGGCGGAGACGGTTGTTCCAGTACTAAATACTCCCTCCGTCCCTAAAAGATTGTCACATTTTGATTTTTGGTGGTCAACAAAATACGATTTAAAACATAAATATCTATTATTTTACATGCGAAAAAATTATAAAAAGTTAATATTGTAAAAATATATATTGAGACGAATCTAACAAGGTCCCACAAGGCTATATTATTTCTTATCGTTTAATGCATATGGGAATTCATGATCAAATTTTATAATATTTGACTAACAAAAGTCAAAATGTGACAATCTTTTAGGGACGAAGGGAGTATATATATACATAGTATATTATATAGGACAAAAAGTCATAAATTATCGCTTATGCTTTGTGTTGGTTTTCTTTCGCTCATTTACATTTTAAATGTCTCAAGTCACTCAGTCATTAATAAAAAAGAAATTTTTTTCATTATTAATATCGTTGTTACTTAGCCAGGCGTTAATCACGTGATTATTGTAGAAATAAATATATAATTTTATAAATTAATAAAAACTAAAAAGATTACAAAATGTGATCCAAGACAAAATTACGTACATTTTATGTGACCAAATTAGTAGAAGAATTAATGACACAATAAGTGATATGAGTGAAGAGATACAATAGTTAAAATATTAGTGAGTGAAAGGATTGGGAATAAAATATAGGTGATTTTTATCGCTTTTGCCCCGTTATATATACTCGACATATATATCCTACTTCAAGAGGTGATTCGTCTCAAAATTGTCCAAAATAAAAACCTTGAAACAGTCTCTTGTAGAAGAAAGAAAGATATCTTTGAAATCTATGAAAGTACAATATTTACATTACACTTACCGAAAGATCTAATATGGGAGCTAAACGTCTCTTCAAGCAAATTGTCTCTTGTACATCCTCCTCACATTCAAATTAACGGGGATTCAATATACACATACTAAAATAGTAAAAAATCGAATCGAACTTCCTAAATTGGTCCTAACGAGCGGACCACTTGTTAATGTTGTTAAATATGGATCTGCTTTAACGCATATGGATAGTTTCAATTGATTTGAATGTTGTTTCAATAACATGGACTTGTCCAATCATGCAAGCTCATTAACACCAATAAAAAATTGCTATCTAAGTACCCACTTAGATAGCGCTTGCTAGGCGCTATTGAAGTTATACATAGGATATCGTATCTGAAGCGTTATTTAAGGTTTAACTTGCATAGCGCCTTCAAAGCGTTATTGTATCCCTATATTTTGCATTATTGTAGATTTTGTAACGCTTTCTCCTATAGCGTTTTTTGAAGCGCTATTTAAGTTATCATTTGGATAGCCCTTAAAAATCGAAGCGCTATCTAAGTCTTTTTTCCAATTTCAATTTTCTTTTCTAATTTTAAAACATCAACAAGCGCTATTCAAGTACCCACTTAGATAGCTCGTTAAAAAAGCGCTCTAAGTGGCGCTACCTAAGCTGATATTTGTTGTAGTGACCCCATTGAAACAAACCCAATCCTCAATTCACGTAATGGGCTATATTAATGGGTGAATTAGGGATTGGGTTTTATTTTAATTTGATTAAATTACTAAATTGCCCTTAATTAAGTACCATGTGATGGACACGTGACATAATTAGTGCCTAATTATCATTATTAGTTAAGAATGTGGTGAATGGAAACGATTTAAGAAATTAGGTGATCAATTGCGACCTTTCAAAAGTTAGGTGATCAATTGATTACATGCCCAAAATTAAGTGACCATCCCAGCCATTTGCCGTTATTTGTACTTCAATTCTTAAACTACCAATAAAAATCTTTTGAATGATTTTTTCAAACTTAAGCCAATGATTAATATTTTCCTCAAATTTAAGCCAATAATTTTTAAAGATATATTACCTAAATTAGAACGATAAAGAAATAACGTCAATTTTTTGAAATAATTATTTTTTATTGTTTTAAGTCGAATTAACCATGTTTTTGTATCCACAACCTCTAATACTAATTTCAAACTTCATTTATAGTTTAAATATACAAAAATTTATTAATTAATTCACTATTGTTATTGACATTATTAATTACTATATTATTATTATAGTGTTATTATTTTTATTAGTGGTACTATTTATAATTAATAGTATATTAATTTGTACAAAAACACATAACATTTGCAATGAGCACACAAACCAATTTTTAAACATGTTTATTAAAACATTTGTAATGATAATGAAAAATGACTAATACTTATAATAAAAATCATAATTAATAATATAAAACAATGAATGACTCAATATGAATTAAAAGAAAAATCAATATATCAACGAGTATTAATATAGTTGTTGATAAGCTAATCAACGAGCTTAGCACTCGTTTGTAGTGTTATCAACGAGTTCACCACTCGTTAGACACCATATCAAGGAGCCCTTTGCTAGTTCGTACAAACGGTCTCCGGACCCGTTATTAATCTTATCAACGAGTGCTCAGTTCGTTGCTAGGCTGGCACTACTACAAAAAAACACTTAGAGGGCGCCTTAATTTTGGCTTAGAGGGCACATTTCAGCGCCCTCCGAAGAGGCTTTCTCTAAGTAGAGGGCGCTTCCGTGTAGCGCCCTCTAAGTACTTAAAGGGCGCTTCAATACAGCGCCCTCTAAGTCCAACTTAGAGGGCGCCACCTGTAACGCCCTCTAAGTTCGAGTTAGAGGGCGCCACCTGAAACGCCCTCTAAGTTCGACTTAGAGGGCGCCTCCTGAAGCGATCTTTTGGTTATAATTAGAGGGCGCTACTTGAAGCGCCCTCTAAGTTTTTTTTTTTCTTTTAATAATTTTTTTATTTATTTCTTTCATATACCTGAATAGATAATAAAATATTACATACTATATTGATTAAGTACAAATATTAATTAACATTTAAATAAAATTCAAAATGATAATTAAATACATAAATTCAAACGTACATACATACTAAGATAGTGAAGTCAAAATATAAATCAACACATATTTCAACATCTATCGAATCAAATATCCAAACTTCAATACATCTATACTAGAAAAGTTAGCTACAACATATTCTAACAACATATTAGTAATGAAAACTCATAAAATAACATATTTGATGAAGTTGTTGTATAGATAGCCACACCATTGGTGCTGAACGTGAGTAATCCTATGATCCGCAAAACGTTCGCATCGTTGGTTCTGAGGATACTGAAAAGAAGAAAATTATTAGTTACATACATATAACGATATTATTTTCACTTCTATCAAATGTCAAGTATTAAATAAAATACTTACGGCTAAAGTAAGATTTGTAGTGCCGGAATCTAAGATATCTTCAATAAACAAACATACAAAGAATCCACAAAAACCTCTAACTGGATCCTGCTGCGGGCACTACATAATTTAATTATAACCAATGTTATAATTTATGGTAATAGTAATCAAATTATTGTAACCCAAAAAATCGAACTAGTATAATACCTCTACGCTAACCCAAGTATGCTGGTTTAACTTCTTCTTGCTTGGAACACTACGCTTCTTGTTGCCTCGATATGAAGTCATGATACTAATTGAAAACAAACCATATAAAACACACAGTATATTATAAGGCAAAATATATAGTATATTTGTTAAATGATGAGATGAATACTTACCTATTGATCTTTTGTACCATAACCACTCGGGCTACATTGGTGTGGTGTATGCGTAGGGGATCCAGGTAATATATGCACTCTGTCTTGGTGTTGATGCAAATCAACACCCAATGATTCCTGTATTATGTCAAAGATCTAAATTAATATTCAAAACGTCATAACCCAACACTTTGGAAAAAATTATAGTTGTATACTAACTCTGAATGATATGGTATCATGATTAGATGATCTTGATCTTCATAACTTTTTAGGACATCCACTACATGAGTATGCCCTAGTTCCTCATGTGGAGAGATAAACGTGAACTTAGACGGCTTCATATCAGTCAAGTATACATCACACAAATACCTTCAAAATATAAAATCTTGATTGGTTTTTTTGTTACTTGTCGGTATAATGCCTCTAGCGAAAGGCACATATCTTTATCTCATAAGTAAAACTTAGAGGGCGTTACACCGAAGCGCCCTCTAAGTATTTCTTAGAGAGCGCATTTTTTAAAGCGCCCTCTAAGTTGGCGTCCTCTAAGACCATATTTGTAGTAGTGTGGTGAACGAGTGTCCTACTCGTTATGGGCAATTTAGGAAGTTCAATTTTGATTTTTACTATTTTGGCGTGTGTATAACATCTCATAAATTAACCCTTAGAAAATCTCATGCTCACACTTGAAATTGAAAGGACTTTATGTTTGTTTAGGTACAAAGTTTTAAGACAATATAAAACAATATTACATAGTTCATGATGAATATGTACATTATGATATCCAAATTTCATGATTATATCAAAACAAGACATTTCATCTCAAAATAGATCGTAAACTAAAGAAGAGTTTTTAGAACCATTTTTTATTTTTTCTATGCAAAACTTTCTTAAATTTGTAAATGTTTGTTTTTTAGTGTAAACATCAATATAGAAACCGAACAAACAAGTTGTCTGTCCTAATTGTCGAGCTTGAAGACCAACTAGCAGCTCGGCTCATTACAGATCAAGCTAAACTCGAGTCTCAACACATTTAGGCCTAATCGAATTGAATGAAAAGGTGTTGGTATGACTAGCTTAGGGCTGTAAACGAGCCGAAGAATACCGAACATCGGAAGATTCTAGTTCGGCTCTGCCATCCTCGAACCGAATAATGCCGAGCCGAATAATGGTCGAACATCAAAACGAGAAGCTTGGTTCGAAGTTCGGCACTATATTTTCGGCGAATTCGAGCCGAACTGCCCGAATAATTTGGTTCGAAGGTGATGAAACAAAACAAAATTCGACTAAATATGCTATATCTACCAAAGAAAATAAAAGTAAAACTAAAGTATATATCTTTACCTACTCAAAATTCAACCAAATATGCTAGATTTATCAAAGAAAGGGATGATTAATCGTTCTCATACAAATCTATATTAAAATTATAATTACATAATTTCACATGGTGAGTCGAGCCGAGCTTTTGCGAATCGAGCCAAATATTGATTTTCAAGGTTTGGCTCTACGTTTGCTATCCCGAGTCAAACCACGAACCAAACTTTTTTGAGCCATATACCCCGAGCCGAGTCGAGCTTCTAGGTTCATTTACAGCCCTAGACTAGACTCATTAACCCCAAAAAGGGCGCTCCCCTAATGAACTGAAGGTCATATATTTAGACGTGTGAAACGGTCCAGGCTGATCTTATGGGCCCAACACATTTGTTGGTTCGTCCTGGACTGACCCATTAAAGGGAACTTGAGCGCATGTTCAACTCGAGCCCTTTTTTAAAGGGACTCTTAGCATGCCTTACCAATTACCATACCCGTTAGAATTTGGTGGGGCCCGCTAAGCCTAGCAAGAGCCCATTTAAGTCTTGAATATTAATTTCTAAAATCAAAGGATAAAAAGCTTGTTTAATCACACATGTTTAAATCCGTATTATTGTTTTTGTCTCATTAGATCACTCTTCTTCTTAAAATGTATCTCAACTCCCAATCACTACTAAAGTTAAGTCATCTGTTAAATGGTCAATGGTTGACCGCATATGAGTTGCACGTGAATAATTGGCTGGGGTTGAATTTTAGTTAAGCAAACTATTTAAATTGTCCATTTATTCTTTGTTGTAGTGTAAGGGATAAAACAGTAAATTTTTTTTTTTTTTTTTTATATAATTCAAGTAATACAACAGTTTATACATATTAAACAAACCTAAAGAACTGAAAGACAACTCCAACACACGGAGCATGACAGAAACATACATAAAATACATAATTCTAACTGAAAATAAATAAAAGCGATATCCGAAGTTTGGGGAGCCTCCTCGATGAAAGATGTAAGCCACCTGTAGATCCATAAACCCCAAATATGACTCATAACAACATATATTAATTCATGGTCAAAATCAATTTGTTTCCTTGAAAAGATATAAAGTAGAAATAGAACATGATGAATTTGAAAGAGAGGACAAAGGGATATATAATATTGACACGAGCAGAAGAGAGCTCAAGCTTCTCTTGGTCAATGTCATTGATAGATTTTCTTTAATGTCGATGATGAATCGACTAATTAAGGTATTAAGTAACCAAGTGAAGGTAGGATTTTGACATGAGCAGAAGAGAAGCTCTAGGCTCTCTTGGTCAATGTCAGAAGTGAATATTTGTATGATGTCGATAGCAAATCGACGATATAAGGAATCCTTAGAAGGAAATCTAATAAGGAAAAAATCCATCAAAATTCTATTTCCTAATTTATACGATTCGGAGATACAATAGTGATCATGATATGAATTAATATTTGAAGTGGAATGAGAAAAACTGTAAGGGTGATCATACTTACTACGAGTCCCTGTAGTACCTTTGCCTTTGGAATTGAGAGGATTGAAATCTAGTTTGAGTTACGTAATTGTGCGACAAAAGCCATTCCTGCCTTAATATTCTTCCTCCTAAGATTAGACCTAATCACTTCAAAATTGAGATGGTGCATCGACAAAAACACTCTCCACCTTCTTTGTGTTCGTCATTGACTTCGCTGAGAATTCCATTCTATGTTTTTATTTTTGGATTTCAGTGTGAAAATTCTCAAAAACACTCCCCATCTTTGCAGCCTACTACCATGTTTCTCCTTAAAAGTTTTCCTATGATTACTTTCTATTCCAGGATCAAAAGGAAACCCTAATCCAATCTCACCCTTCATAAAATCTAACTAGCTCAGGTTGAGACAGACCAGATTATCATAGGATAGTATATTCACCTTATATCCTAAATTTACACCATTTCTATAAGGGAGTGTAAGAGCCAAACCCATATAAGCTTGGATGCTAAAAGTTCGAGCTTCATTCCTACTGTCATTGTTGAGACAAACTTAATATCCACTAGAGAAACAGGTCTAACATGGTCTGACCTTACCCGATCGATTGACAGAGAAGCTTTAAATCTTTTTGACCGATATTGGGTCTTGATTTTGTTCCAACTCCCTTGTATTCCTGCATCACCTCCATTTGCGACAAACAGTTGTTGCGGAGGTGGCGGCCGCGATGGATGTTGCTTCTTCATCTAGTGGTTGAGATGGAGGAAGGATGAACGATTAAAAAAGGGGAGTGACGAGTCTTCATGATGAGATGATGGTAATGATTCAAGGGTAAAGTTAGAGTTTTTGTGATTGAACTAAGGATTTGGGGATTTTGATTAAAATAGTATTTGTTTTGAGCCTTTAAGGATTGACATCCCTTCTTCTTGTATTTTATCTTGATTGGTGTTGTGAGTTTGGTTGAGCATGAGGAGGGAGACTGGCACAGCTCACCATTTTTTTCTACTTTGCTTAGCGGTTAAGCTTTTGAGCAGCTTAAGGCGAGAGAGATAGAGTTGGCGGTTTTAAAATAGAAAAAAAGTGACTCAAATTACATCTAAACAAGATAAATAAGTAAGTAGGTACAAAAAGAATAACGATAGTTCAGAGGCAAATGGTCAAAAAACCTATGTACTTCTATTGTTATTATCTAATGTTATTGATCATTTCATATAACAAATGAACTTTTTTTTTTAAATATGTTGGATATTTATAAATAAAAGCATCTTATTGTAGGAAATATTTTTTAATAACTTAACATTTAAAATATTAATGTCAAAATATTTGATGTAATTAAGTTGAGACAATATAATGTCCACTAATCATTATTTTAAGGACACTATAAAAAGCAAGAGACGTCACTTTGTCTTCCTTGCGCTTAGCCTATAGTTTCCAAGTGTGGGATGTGTTTTTCACATTTTTCCTCCTAATTTCAGACAAAAATTGAATTGGGAAATTTATCCATTTGTCTAAAACTACAACCTTTGTATTTCCAAATACTGTAAGGAGGTCTCGATTTGTATACGTATATCTATATCTATACATAAAATAGCTGCAATACCATTAATATACATATTTAACATTTCTGATTTTTGTAGATTCATTTTTTAAATTTGAAAATACAAAATTTTGTTGATCAGAGCAATTGGGTGTGTTTTTTATTTCCTCAATTGCCAAATTTAGTGTCTTTTTGTCGATTTTTGGTGATTATTAATAATAAAATTTGAATCTTGAAAAATAAATTAAGCAAAAAAGAAAGGGGGAATGGAGAAGAAGAAGGGTGCAACTCCGTTGGTTTGCCATGGGCATTCGAGACCGGTGGTGGATTTATTTTACAGCCCAATTACCCAAGATGGGTTTTTTCTCATCAGTGCAAGCAAGGGTAAATTTTGTGTTATTGCCAAATTTTGTGTTACTAAAAAAAATAAATATAAAAGGGTATTTTCTGTATTACTGTGTGATGATTTATTTAGGTGTTGCCAATTGCTTGTGGATATTGTTTATGTATATATATTTTATGTGATGATTGTAAAAAATTGTTTCAAGCTTGTATTTGAGTGGCTACAATTAAAGATAATTTGTTTATTAATTATTAATATTATGATGAATAAATAAATGACAAAAGATTCACAACAGCAATATTCACCAATAATAACATGCCCAATGAATTTAAAGAGGCTCTTGCATGAGCGGATTATCAGGTTGCGATCACTCAAGTGGCCTATATATGTAGGGAAGCTCTTAAACAAGAATGTTAGAGAAATGTGGAAAATATACAGAATAGAAGTTTGATTATTAGTTCAATTTTGTTGATTGTGATAATTTTAGCAATAGGTTGAGATATAGTAGTAACTGAAAAAAGAGTATTTGCAAGGATATCTGTTCTGAGAAAGCCAGGCAAACCAAAGCTAGCTATCTCAACTGCTCAAACAGCTCTACAGTAAGATGAATCATACTTCAAAATTGCTAAAACATCCAAGTCCTGAAAAGCAATTACTTGCCACTTCAAATTGATTGAGTAAGCATCAATGTGAACGGAGTTCAAGTGAAATCATCACTTACTCATTTGTTTTGCGGATGTTTTCGCGACCATTTAGTAAGTTTTAGTGGTATAATATCAACAATGGTACTAATAAGAAAAAGAACCAATATAATAAAAACATTATATCTATTTTGTTTTACACATCATTACTGACATAAATTAATATAAAGATCCTGGATTTTATTATGA
>CM016564.1:30431006-30438506 GCA_003412495.2 Echium plantagineum
CCCCGACACGAGAGCCAAACCGTGAACGAGTACTTCGGAGGGATAAAATGCCTCCAAATCGAACTCATCCAAGGCCTTCTAGTATGCTTCAGCCTCAAAACATCATACACCTTACCAGAGCGGAATTTACCACCCACAATAAAATGAGAAAGCTCAGTAATGGTCCTCTCATGACCTCCAAGAGCCAACACCATCGAATCTCTGATCTCACAAAGTCTCCTCATAAGATTAGAGTCCATTTTCCTGTTTGGAACATAGTCCCAAATAGAGACCCCCTTCAAGTAGTAAGAGTGAACCCATTTAACCCAAAGCGTCTCGGCATTGGAATGAATATTCCAAAGAACCCGAGAGAGGAGAGCATCATTCCAAACTTTCGTATCCTTAAGACCAAGCCCCCCTTCCACCTTCGGGGCACAAACATCCTCCCATGCTACCTTCGATTTCTTACCACCCCATAAGAATTTGAGGCACAATGATGCAACCTCAGTCAACATGGTAGAAGGCATAGGGAAAGCTTGCAACCAAAAAGCATCAACCCCTTGTATGATCGAGTTGATAAGCTCGACCCGACCGGCATGAGAAAGAGACTTGTGATTCCACTTTTGAAAATATTTCGTAACAGAATCAATAAAGGGAGCAAACTCAGCAACAGAAAGCTTAGCAGGGGCGAGAGAGATACCAAGATAGCGAACCGGTAAGGAACCTAAAGCAAAACCAACACGTCTCAGGATTTCATCCTTCAGTATTCCTTGTACACCGGCCAAGAAGATGTTGGATTTAGATGGACTAACTGACAATCCAGACACTTCCTCAAAATCACTAAGGCACCCCATGAGAATAGAGACAGACAGGGTGTCCGCCCTGGAGAAGAGCATGAGATCATCCGCAAAAGCAATGTGGGTGATTTTGTTTGGTGCACATTTGGGGTGAAAGCCGAAGCCCGTCCCCGTGGTTCTCAACTTAAGCATCCTGGAAAAGTATTCAATACACAAAAGAAAAAGAGTAGGAGACATAGGGTCACCTTGCCTCAATCTTCTCTTGCCTTTAAAGAAGCCATGGAGTTGTCCATTGATAGAGATAGAGTACGAAGCCGTCGAAACACACTCCATAACCCATCCCACAAAAATCTCCGGAAAACCAAGGCCAAACAAGACACTCTTAACAAACTCCCAAGAAACCGTGTCATATGCATTGCGGATGTCCACTTAATCGTACACATAGGAGAGGATCTCTTCCTATTGTAACCACGAATAATCTCTTGAGCAAGGAACACATTATCCGTAAGATTCCTACCTTGCACAAAGGCGACTTGACTTGGATCCACCAAATCCGGGATAATAAGGGCCATCATACTAGTAAGGATCTTGGTGATGACTTTATAAACCACATTAGTACAACCAATCGGTTTAAAATCACCAACACCGGGGTCATGATCAGTCCTAGGAATAAGAGCAACAATAGTATGGTTTAGTTGCTTAAGCAACTTCCCCGTCCTAAAGAACTCTTGGACTCCCTCAACTAAGCCATCACCCACCAATTTCCATTTTGACTTAAAGAACGCCGACGAGAAACATCAGGACCGGGGGCCTTGTCCCCATCCATATCGAACAATGCTAGTCTAATCTCCTCACACGATACAGGAGCAATCAAACCCAAACCAACATCCCTCGGGACACACGCCCCATGAGGGAGAACACCAACATCAATTGGTGAAGAAAGTCTCCTCGTACCAAAGAGACTCTTATAGAAACCCACGAATAAGTCCGCCATCTCAAGATAAGAATTAGTTTTTGTGCCATCTTCCTTGACAATATAGGATATAAAGTCCTTAGCTTGATTCTTCTTAACCATGGCATGGAAGTATTTGGTACCTTTATCCGCTTCAAGGAGATGTTGACACTTGGCTTTTTGCTTAAAGAATTTTCTCTCATACCCCTCGAAAGTGATAGACTTTTTCCTCAAGATGGCAACCTCCTCTACTAACTTGTCGTTGGTAGGATCGGCTTCAAGTAACGAAAGAGCATTTTGGAACTCGAACTTAGCAAGAGACGCCTTACAAGAAATCTCACCAAATTCCTTTTTGTTCAACACTTTAAGGGGTTTTTTCAAGGACTTGAGCTTGGTACAAAGTGAGAATTGGGCCGTCCCAATAACCTTTTTATCCCAAACCGAGGAACAAATTTTATGAAAATCCGGGTGTTGAATCCACATGTTGAAAAACTTAAACGGACGAGACGCTTCCTTGGTAACTTTAATAACCGATGTGACCACCGGGCAATGATCCGACGTATGTTCCATCGTAAGAAAGTTAGTCAAACAAGACAAACCCAAACCATTCCAACCTTGATTCATCAACACACGGTCAAGTTTCGTCCACATCACCTTGTTGGTCCAAGTGAACCGGGACCCGGAAGATGGAGAATCAACTAACCCAAGTGAAGTCATAAACTCCCCCAAATCTTTAATATCATAAGCCGAAAGTTTCCGACCACCTCTCTTATCAAGGAGAGAAGCATAACAATTGAAATCTCCCAACACCACCCAAGGGATAGTAAGGGAAGAACCCATCAAAGACAAATGTTCCCAAAGTTTCCTCCTAGTAGTAACACTATAAAAAGGGTAAACAAAAGACGCCAAAAAGATGGTTTGAGTAATCTTGCACACAACTTGAACATGAATGTGTTGTGTACTAGACTCAAGAATCGTACAATGTACTTTACCCACATCCCAAAATAACCAATACGGCCATTCTCAATCAAATGAAAGTTATTAGTGGACTCCCACGAGGGAAATCTATTAGCAACAAAAATATCAAAACCACAAGAATTAAACTTAGTTTCAAAAAGACAAATAATAGAGACATTATGAACTTTACCAAGATTCACCACATTGTGTTGAGTCAAGGCACCATCCGATGTCCCCACAAGTCCACAAACATTCCAAGTAAGAATCCTCATCAAGAAACCAAGAAGGTTTTGGGTTCTCCGCGCCTCTTCTCAATGTCCGGAACTTTTTGACTCGAACTTACATCATTATCCACACCATGATAAAGTGCAAGTCCATTTCTCAAGAGCTCCGTGCTAGTGCACGCTTGTAGCGCCTCCAAACATTTTTCCGGGAGAGAACTCGTGATCTCGATGACATGATTTCCTACACTCGGACACAAATCAAGAGGAGCAATATCTACTCCCATATTAGAACCTTCCCCCCGACCATTAAAAGCCCCACATGATAACTTCCCAACCACTCAGTTGGTACTACATTCCAAAACAGGGGCCATGGGAACAGGGGGATAAGATATAATAGGTGACAAACAAGGTAAAGGGGCACGGTTTACATACCTCCCTGCAAGTGCCATGATGTTCGGGTCCAATAATGAGCAATCCAGTGGGCCCACGTCATCAACAAATGTTGGGTTGCTTATGTTGCATGGCAAGTGATCCACGTCACCCACCTCAAGCATGGCTGAACATGTCCTCACTTTTTCATTGGCCACTGTAACTTCATGCATGTTTGCAACAATAGGCAAATTAGCATCACCAATAGTCAAGTCAACGTGGATAGTCTCCATCACAGCATTTCCGACACCATTTTCCACCACCGCTTTATTTTTTTGGACGGGGGGAGGAACAATATTGTCGACCTTCTCAAGAACATTAACTTTTTCATGCGGACATTTGTCATGAAAGTGATCGAACTTCTTGCAATGAAAGCAATAATCCGGAAAATTTTCATACTCAACATGTTGAGTAAAAGGACCCAATGGCGTCTCCATTTCATACTCGAGAATCGGTTATTGTCGGATATCAACTTCCACCAAAATTCGAGCATAAGTAGTCTTGACACAATCATGAGTCATCTTATCGGAATAAAGAGGTTTACCAAGTTTCGATGCAATCTTCCCGAGCCCCCTTTCATTCCAATAAGTAAGCGGGACATCAAAGAACTTGACCCACATAGGGAAGTCAAAAAGAGTGAATCATCGAACCGAGTAGCTTCATTAACAACCTTAAGCATAAGAGTTTTGCCCCAAATCATATAAGGTCCCCCCCTCAAGAACCTCCGTACGATCCTCCAATGACATGAACTTGAAAATAACCCATCCACGAGAATGAGAAATAACCTTACATTTCACTCCCCAAGAATCAACAATAGAGTGTACGGCTTTCATTCCGGGGAATCGACCGGTGAAGGAACCAATAAGACAAAATCCCCATTTCGGGCCAATGGGTATACCATCATCCTCATCCAATACCATGTTGCCATCGACAAGATCGTAGGATTCAAATGTCATACCCTTAAGAGGTGCCCGATTATTCTTGAAGAGTTGGACAAAAGGTTTGCGAGGCGGATTTGGATGCATCACATTTGTAGAGTTCTCACCCGTTTTCTCATTCAAGGGGGACAAAATAGTCTTCTTCGGATCAAGAATCCCGACCTTTGGCTTGATTGTAGACACAACATCAAAGGGGGCTGACTCCCCGCCTCCCTTAGGCGTGGAAGGTGGAGAAGTGGACTTCTTCTTCTCTTCAAGAATAGGCGGAAGAGGTGAGGGAGATGAGGTCGGAGGAGGAGGTCTCCCACGTGGCCCCAAGTACCCACCGTTTCCACCTATATTACCCTCACGACCAAGAACGGTAAATTTGTTAGTAATAACCACATTTGAACTATATCCATGGCCGGACGACGAACCATAAATATCATCAAGCTCATTAGCCAATCGAAAATCATTAGTTGGAAAAGGAGGGGAGAAAGTCATCCCTTCAAGAGGTTGAAAGTCATTCCGCGCCTTTTTACCCTTACCCAACTTCGACATAATCAATCGTCAACAAAAACAAAAAATGTAACAAACACACACCTCTCGGATTTTACCACTCTTTTTTTATCAATATATTATTCTTTTCTTGATCAATAACAATAGCAATTCTTGCGACCTCTCAATTTTTTAGGACCCGTTTACTTTTTTTATAATATTTTTGCGACCTCTTTAATCTTTTAGGCCCTCAACTTTTTTTTAACAATAAAAGAAAAAGCAATCACAAAATCTCCCCAAAAAGACAAGTAGAACCCACAAATAATTAACTTCTAAAAATGAAGACAAAAGCACAATGAAATTGGCTTTCCAGGGAGCAACATACAAAATAGAGTATGAACAGAGGAAAACAAAGTAAGGCCACTGTAAGTTTTGATGAAAACTTCAGTCACCTAGTGAAAAACCTATTCTACCCTTACTGATAGATCTTTTTAGATTCTATGGGTGGTGGTGCATGGCCGTTCTTAGTTGGTGGATCGATTTGTCTGGTTAATTCCGTTAAAGAACGACACCTCAGCCTGCTTCTTAAAGGGACTAGCTATGCGGAGGTCTCCCTTCGCAGCTAGCTTCTTAGAGGGACTACGGCCTTTTAGGCCGCGGAAGTTTGAGGCAATAACAGGTCTGTGATGCCCTTAGATGTTTGTGGGCCGCACGCGCGCTACACTGATGTATTCAACGAGTCTATAGCCTTGGCCGACAGGCCCGGGTAATCTTTGAAATTTTATCGTGATGGGGATAGATCATTGCAATTGTTGGTCTTAAACGAGGTATTCCTAGTAAGCGCGACTCATCAGCTCGCGTTGACTACGTCCCTGTCCTTTGTACACACCACCCGTCGCTCCTACCGATTGAATGATCCGGTGAAATGTTCGAATTGAGGCGACGTGGGCGGTTCGCTGCATGCGACGTCTTGAGAAGTCCATTGAACCTTATCATTTAGAGGTAGGAGAAGTCGTAACAAGGTTTCCGTATGTGTACCTGCGGAAGGATCATTGTCGAATCCTGCACAGCAGAACCACTCGTGAACAAGTTAGCAAACCCAGGCGACACCCGCTGTAAGGATACCTTGCACTCGACTGTTGTCTGACGTTGCCATGGCATTTTTCGTGGCGACAAACAAACCCCCGGCGCGAGAAGCGCCAAGGAATACTTTTAATGAGAGCCTTAACCGTCCTCTCCCGTTCGCGGGGCTTATAGGATCGGAGACGGCTTCTTTCTAAACCACAACGACTCTCGGCAAAGGATATCTCGGCTCTCGCATCGAGGAAGAACGTAGCGAAATGCGATACTTGGTGTGAATTGCAGAATCCCGTGAACCATCGAGTCTTTGAACGCAAGTTGCGCCTGAAGCCATTAGGCCGAAGGCACGTTTGCCTGGGCGTCATGCATCTCGTCACCCCATCCACAACTACGCTGGATGAGGTGGATTATGAGCTCCTGTGCCTCTAGGCGCAGCTGGTCGAAATTCGAGTCCGGAGCTTAGGACCTCACGACAAGTGGTGGTTGGAAAACAACTCGCGTCATGTCGTGTGCCGAAACTCTGCGCCTCTGAAGACCCTAAGGCGCGTGTTTTCCATACATTTTATGTTGGGATGCTCGTGCTACGACCGCGACCCTAGGTCAGGCGGGATTACCTGCTGAATTTAAGCATATCAATAAGCGGCGGAAAAAAAACTTACAAGGATTCCCTTAGTAACGGGAGCGAACCGGGAATAGCCCAGCTTGAGAATCGGGCGGCTTCATCGTCCGAATTGTAGTCTGGAAAAGCGTCCTCAGCGGCGGACCGGGCCCAAGTCCGTTGGAAAGGGGCGCCAGAGAGGGTGAGAGCCCCGTTGTGCCCGGACCCTGTCGCACCACGAGGTGCTGTCGGCGAGTCGGGTTGTTTGGGAATGCAACCCAAAGCGAAGGTAAATTTCGTCCAAGGCTAAATACGGGCAACCGATAACGAACAAGTACCGCGAGGGAAAGATGAAAAGGACTTTGAAAAGAGAGTCAAATAGTGCTTGAAATTGTCGGGAGGGAAGCGGATGGGGGCCGGCGATGCGCCCTGGTCGTATGCGGAACGTTGAAAGTCGGTCCGCCGATCGGCTCAGGGCGTGGACCAGCGCGGATTGTAGAGGCGGCCAAAGCGAGGGCTGTAGATATGCTCTTGGAATGCCGTCTCCGCCACCGTGGCGGGGCAGCATGCGCCTTTGACGTGCTTACGCATCTGCGCGCTCGCAGTGCTGGCCTGTGGGCTCCCCATTCGACCCGCCTTGAAACTCGGACCAAGGAGTCTGACATGTGTGCGAGTCAACGGGTGCAAAACCCGTAAGGCATAAGGAAGCTGATCGGTGGGATCCTCCTTGAGGGGTGCACCGCCGGCCGACCTTGATCTTTTGAGAAGGGTTCGAGTGTGAGCATACCTGTCGGGACCCGAAAGATGGTGAGCTATGCCTGAGCGGGGCGAAGCCAAAGGAAACTCTGGTAGAGGCCCGCAGCGATACTGACGTGCAAATCGTTCGTCTCACTTGGGTATTGGGGCGAAAGACTAATCGAACCGTCTAGTAGCTGGTTCCCTCCGAAGTTTCCCTCAGGATAACTGGAGCTCGCGTGTGAGTTCTATCGGGTAAAGCCAATGATTAGAGGCATCGGGGGCGAAACGCCCTCGACCTATTCTCAAACTTTAAATAGGTAGGACGGTACGG
>CM016564.1:30438606-30540973 GCA_003412495.2 Echium plantagineum
CTAGGTTGTTGACAGTGATTGGATTTCAAGAGAGAAAAGAGATGCTCTCAGTGTTAGTCGCACAGTATCAGATTTCTGTTTATGTGAAGATGAAAAGAAAATACTACTATGTATGATAATATGAATGTTTCAACAGTAACAATCATTTAAAAGACGTGTGAAATACATGGAAGCAAATAAATTGTAGAAAGATTATCCTGAAACAGATTCTTTACCAAATGAAAATAAGAATTAATATAAATAATATAAATCCGATGGAAAACCACTTTAAGCCGCATGACTAAAATCCCAAATCCTCATCATACTTGACAAACTTGAAAATTCCAACCTGAGCTATTATAGTCATGCAACAAGTGAGATGAACTCAAAGCCCCCCAAAGGAGATTGAAAAGGTCCGTTGAGCGCCTCATGGCTATGTCATAATAGATCCTACAATTGAAAAGGTCTTATCAATAAAATTTCCATTTATCCGCGATCTAGACATAGGTAGAAATCCATTATCCACTAAAGGACATTGTCCAGACTGACTTATGCAGTAGTAGTGCCCGGCTTTTCTGTTTCCATGGGCTCTGGAGATGGCACTTCATTTGTAGCACCTTCACCGGCATTAGCATTTTGGTCAGGGTTTTCTCCACCTTGAGGTTGGCTCTCCTCTCCTTCTGCCGGTGCTGGTGATTGGCTTTCAGGAGTTGATGGCTTGGCTGGCTTAGGTTTTGTCATTATTGGCCGGCAAAACCTGCATTAACAAAGTGACCACATCAATTGAGTATGCAATCACTGTAATTCCCACAACCAACTAAACTAAAATTAAGATATTACGGGGTGGGGGGGGGGGGGGGTGGCAAAGAAAAGAACTAGAAGGGACTGTCGTCTAAACATATGTACCTATCAAGTGCTTCAGCTTTCTTCCTCACATCAGCTGCCAAAAGAACAGGAGAAGTAAATTTCGGTACTGTGTCCTGCTGTTGCTTTTTCTCCCTCAACCAAGCCTCAGCCTGCACGCATTCGTTCAAAACCTGCAGACATACATAACTGTCATGAACATGTAATTGGAAATAAAATAACATAGAGCAAAAAGTAGTTTGTGTGCAATTGCTCAAAACCTTACATGATTTTCAGATGTTAAAACATAGAGTAGAAAATGTTAAAACATTCTGGAATAAAACATAATATAGAAGAATTAAAGATGTCTTTGTGCTCTCTCCACATTAAAAGGAAAAAGCAGAAGAGTTAACATACTTTCTGCTTGTCAGCGACATCAATATGGTCTAACATAATATCATTTGACATTGCAGCTTCTCTGTAACTGTTGATGCAGTAAGAAAGTTGATCAATCACAGGTCCCCTCTCTGTGGACTCTTTGTACCTTTGTTCAATAGGATCGCCTTGCTGTATACAGTAACAGAACAAACCAATCAGTTTCTACAATCTTATCCAAGAACTTGTAAGCAAATGAAAGAAAAGAATGGCATGGAAGGAGAATTGGTGAACTAAATGTTTGAAGTCAAGTCTGGACCTTCTTAAGCTCCTCAAGCTTTGCAACATAAACACCCTTAGTTTCATCCTCACCATCTTCATATAACCAATCCTCCACTTGTTGTAGCACAGCAATGAATTGTTCTTTATCGGATTCGGTTACAAAGTCTTGGTATTTGTCATAAAGCTAGAGAAAGCAATAAAAATCAGTTGTGTTGTTTCCAATATTGTTAAATTACAAAGACCTAAAGGCCCACACCGTATACCTTATTCCTCATGTCATAAACATAGGACTCTACAGCATTCTTCTTGTCCTTGGTTTCCTCCATAACTCGATCCTGCAAAGCCATCTCAAATTCCTTTTCCACTGCTTTCTGCAAATCTGCAGGTAGCATTGCTCCATATACCACTTCTGAAAGTGGCACATTAGTTTTCTTAACCTTTTTCTTTGGTGCCTCAACCTGTTGGATACACACAACATCTATCAATTACCAAACAGAACCAGTAGCAAAGGAGTTAACATCCCAATTGGTACAACCTAATATGTGTAGAGGGAAAATGTTATCTGTAGCAACATTCAACTAAAAGGAAAAATAAACCAAACAACCAATGAAATAGAGAAGATCTCCTCACAAAGATGAATCATGCAGTAGCTAGAAAAAGCTGCACTAATAGCTCATCTACACCCTTAAAAACTGATACCATATGTTATCTTCAGCCAATAGTATGCTACACCAAATGCAACGAAATAAGAGCAAATAAATCGATAAGAGTGGATATATTTATTTACACAGACAAGTAATTCCAAGCATAGACTCTGTTTCTTTTAAAATTGAACAAAACATGAATACACAAATAGACAAGAGTGAATATATTCATTTACATAGACAAGAAATTCCAAAAAATATTTACATAGACAAGAAATTCCAACCTTAGAATCTGTTTCCATTTGTACAGGAGTATCATTTCCAGATTCTGGAAAACCATTTTCAGATGCAGAAGCTTTAGCATCCTGCATATTTATATCAGCTTCAGAGCCAATTGGAGGACGAGCATCATCCGTTTCCATCTTTGTAGGTTCCTTTGACGGGTCTTTAGTAACGAGTACATCCCCTTCTTCCTCCTCCAAAAGCTGATATAAAGCAAATTGTGAAATTAAGAGTAGTTGGGACGAAAAGTCAATTGCACAAACAAGAACACAACTACACAAGTACTCAAGGTTCCCTGGCTTACAGTTGCTGATTCAACAGAGACGATTCCATGCATATTCAAGCGTACTTTAACCTTCAGCTTTGCACGTTCACCCTTGGTAGACTGAAAGGGCCCAATCTGTACAGCATAAAGCTTTAGTTTCAATTGGAAGCCATAGATTATCTTGGTAACAAATAGTATTAAAAGATAAATTTATATAACTTTAACAAGTAAATTACCGTGTAAGTGCTGATTTTTGCAGGAGCTTGCAACTCAGTCGCATCAGCATATTGCACATCAACAGTAAATGTACCAGATCTGTAAAAGGTAAGAGCCTTCACACTTGGTATTAAATTACCCTTGGGGAAAACAATTGTACTCTGTTGATTCTCAGGACCTCCATTCTCGGTACCAGGTGCAGTACCTTTCCATGACAAAGCAATTGGAAACGGGAAACTCTCATGCACCTTCAAAACATAAGCAGTTTTAAAAACATAATCATTAATAAAAAAAAAAGCTAAGAAACAGAAAATGAAGAATAACTATACCTGGAAGTCTCTCACTTTAAATGTTGGGCTAAGAATTGCACATTGCAAAGCACAACCTTTGGCAACGCATTCACTTGCATTCATCGTACGCCTGGGCTCCTTCCCAAAGAAATCAGACAGAATTTTGATAACTGCAGGAACTCTGGAAGATGAACCCACAACCTCAACCGAATGAATATCCTCAATTGTAAGTCCTGCATCTGAAAGGGCACTCTCCAATGGCTTCTTTACACGTTCCAAAATAGGAATACTAATTTGCTCAAACTCCTCTCTCTTGATAAAGCCTCTCACATCTTTTTCATCCATAAGGCATTCTATATTCATTGGTGCCTCTGGATTTGCACTTAGAACCTTTTTCAGCTTTTCACAGGCAGCACGCAGTCTTAAGCATGCCTTAGCATTCTGAATGACATCGATCTTGTATTCCTCCTTAAATTTAGCAGCAAAGTGACTAAAAAGGACCTCATCGAAGTCCCTTCCACCAAGACATCTATCAAATGAATGAGATAATATCTTCAGTTGGCCTTTCTTGAAAGCAGCAATGCAGACTTGCATGCTGGAGTGACCGATGTCAACTAAAGCAACATTTAATGGATCATTCTCAGGTAAATCTGTCTTGTAAATACCATAAGCCAAAGCAGTAGCAGTAGTTTCATGAAAGAGACGCAGAGGATGTAGGCCAGCAATTTTAGCTGCATCCATTACAGCCCTCCGTTGAATATCGGTAAAATAGATGGGAATTCCAATACAGCAATCCACTACAGCCGTATTTAGATTCTTCTCAGCAATGGTCTTCAGGTCGGAGAACACCATCCCCAAAACCTGAGTAGGTGTAAACGTCCTCATTTCCCCTAAATATCGGGCGTGAATTAAAAGATACCCATCAGGGCCTTCAGTGACAGTGAACGGCAATGACTTAAGATCTCTTTGAAGTTCTGGATCAGAAAAACGACGTCCAATCAACCTCTTTATCTGAGAGATTGTGTTCTTTGGATTCATCATGCTTGTAGCAGCACCTGCTGTTCCAAGAAACCTTTGCTTGTCGCCGAAGCATACAATAGCAGGGGTTTGACGGTTTGACTCATCATTAAGAACGACATCAATTCCCCTTTGGCGAGCAACGGCAACAACCCCGCTCTCATTTCCAAAGTCAAAACCAACCACGCTCATCTTCGCTGGAATTCCTAGGCCAGCGACTAAAAGTCAGCAAATTCCCAACAGCGGAAGTACCTGCAACACAATAGTGAATCATATCTGATTAAAGTCTAGAAATCACACAATATGAATGACTATCAAGACAGACTATCATGATCGTTAGTGTTTTGCAGCAATGAGAAACATAGTTTAAATTAACAAGAGATATTGTCCTTAATGAAAGATGAT
Source organism: Echium plantagineum (assembly GCA_003412495.2). Taxonomy (NCBI): domain Eukaryota; kingdom Viridiplantae; phylum Streptophyta; class Magnoliopsida; order Boraginales; family Boraginaceae; genus Echium; species Echium plantagineum. The sequence goes on from CM016564.1 coordinate 30,443,205, forward strand.
GAGAAATGAGTTCATGGTATATCTTCCGAGTCATATAATGCACATACAAAGAAAGGCGTCTCCCAATGCACAAACGCTCTTGATATAAACCACTTTTGCATCATTCTTAAGTCTGAACACAAACTTTATATGACTTGACCCGTGATCTACATATAGACATCCTTTATTTAAAATCCAATAAAAGATTGTCAATCACAATATGTAACATCAGAGAAACTGAATGTGAAACTCATCTTAAGACATCATGAGTTGCAATGGAACTTCACAAAAGATCAAATTAAGCTATCCAACAAATCATTTGGAGTTCAGAAATTCATGCAAACTCTATACTGGAGATAACATAAAATATATTACCAAAAATCACCCCAAACTCCTCCCGCAGTTACATTCCTCATTACCCCGAAGTAACAACATCAGCATATACACTACAAGACATGAGCCCTTCCTGAACTCGTAGTCAATTAATGTATATATTGCACATCTACAATTTATGGAGTTGTAAGAGTAAAAATGTGAAAAAAAAATTATATTTCCTATACGGCCTCCAGCTTTCCTTGCTCCCAAAGCACTCAAATATGAGGTGTCTAGCTTTGTGCTCATATCTATTTATTATAATATATCTCTCGTCCGGCATTTATTTTCCTCATTCATCTCTACTTCACACCAACTTCCATAACAAAATTTTATATCAATGATGTTCAAAATTGTAAAATAGGAAATCTATTTTTCGATATAGAGTAAAAAGTCAGTTCCAATAGAGAAAAACAATGAATATTCATAATATGAAACTTAACCAATTCGATAGTATGCAAATCATGTGCAGTAATCAACGAGAGGCACAAATTCTAAATCCCATTAACATAAAATTCAAGAGTCTTAAGAAGAATAAAAACGAATGAAAGATCCCACATTACATTTCCAATCTCAAATTTCAAATCTATATGAAATAACAATTCAGCAGAAAAGTTGAATGTACCATCAAAATTACCTACCACAAAATCACAGAACCATATATCGAAAATGACAAAATAAACAGAATCATAGACTGCATCTCCCCCCCCCCCCCCCCCCCCGCCCAACAAGCAAATCTAATAAATCCCACCAAACAAAAAAACTGCAAGCAAATAAAATCAATAAAAGATACTCAATGCATCCCAAACAGATTGTACATCATGGATTTCAATAATTAACTTTTTAAATTTTGAGCTCATGTATTGATATTGATGTAATATTTGGTGAAAATCATATCAAGTGCTAGTAAATGATAATCAGATTTAAATCAAAGCTGCGTGTGTCAATTAAGGCTACAAATTTTATTAATTGTGACAATTAAAAAATCAAACTGGACAACCACTTTAAGACAAAGGGATCAAATAATATTAATACAAATATCAATTAAATTGAAAATGAGAAAAAAGAGTAAATAAAATAGTAGAGGTAGATGAAGGCGTACCGAGAAGAATGGTGAGGATCGAGTGCGGCGGGGTTGCGAGGTGTGGCGACTGTGATGTTGTTTGTTCTCTACTTCTTCTACTAAATTAAGACCTAATTGGGGTATATCATTAGAGTAGGGGTTTTATTATTAGGTCACAAAAATCATTTTGGTATTTAACTTAAAATGTCAAAAGAATGAATTGTGGATATGTTTGAGAAAATAATTAATACTTCGGTGCACAGTCAATTTTATTAGTTATATCCCACAACGTAAAAAATGGTTGACATAATAAATCCAATTGAGGTTTTAAATTGAATTAACAAGTACACATTTTATTTCGAGGGCACCAATACCAATCAAAGTGTTTTTTTTTTCAAATAAAATAACTTCGGAGTTCATCGAATAGCCTAGACTAGGCTGCCTAGTGAAAAGACTCTCTTGCTAGTGACCAAAAGGTCACTTCATCGCTAATTTACAAATAAAAAATAAAAAAAATGTCTTCAAAACATGTTTCATGCGTTTGGTAAATCGTGTCTTGAAATAAGTCGTGCATATATGCACACCCATTAACAAGAGGTTAATTAAATAAATTTGATTGATTCATTTTTCTAAATGAGTTAAAAATTGAGAAATGAGAAAATTAATATATGAAAAGAAAAGAAATAAAATTATATTTCGGTAACTACCAACTTATATAAATAAAAAATGAAAATTTTTTATGTGTACTTTTTTAGACTTTAGACATTATATATAGTAAAAATGATTGGACGTGATGAAAAAAAATGTGACACTTGATTCTAATATGATATATATATTTTTTTTTATAATAGATGCAATAAATATTAAAACCAAAAGGAATCCCTTGTTCTTACATTGTGGCTAGAATTAGCAACATGAGAAATAGAATGGTTACAATCTTCATTAAAATCATTAATACTAATATTTTGAAGATTTCAAAAACTTCCAACTTTGGTTGGGTATCAAAACATTCTGCAGCATCTAATATGATATTTAACACTATTGGATATAAATATATTGTTAAGTTTTGAAGTACAATGAGTTAATTTTAATATCAACATATATTGATAGACATATGTATAAGCGGAATATGTAATGCAATGCTTTGTTAAATGTAATGTTTTTAACATCCATTAATACTAGCAACATAACTTCGATTAAAGTTGTGATATACTCCCTTCGTTCCTAAAAGATTGTTACATTTTGATTTTTGGTGGTCAACAAAACACGATTTAAAACATAAATATATATTATTCTATACACGAAAAAATTATAAAAAATTAATATTTCAAAATAATATATTGAGACGAATCTAACAAGGTCTCATAAGACTATATTATTTCTTACGTCTAATGGGAATTCATGATCAAATTTTGTAATATTTGATTAACAAAAGTCAAAATATGACAATCTTTTAGGAACGGAGAAAGTTTTATAAACTTTATAATTTTGTTTAGGGTGGAAGAGGAAATATTTTTTAATTACAAGAAAAGTTAAGTTATCACAAAAAATAAGGGGGGAAATCTTTAAAGAGGCAATTTCTCAAATTTTGGTTTTTAACATTTTTGAAAGAGTAAATGACATCAAAGATCATTTATGTTTGTTAAAAGATCCTGGTCAATTACTCTAGTATTATTTTATATACTTTGGTATTTCAATAAACGTGAATGATCCTTCCATTTACCCTTCTTCAAAACTTCAAAACTTCAAAGTCTAAAACTTCAAGTCTAGTTGTTTCAAATGTTATGATATACATATAATTATATTGCCATAGAGTTTGCAGATGCTGCTCAATTTTTATAATCAACCAAATTATGAATCTCTTAATTTCAAATATAAACCACACTACTTGTCCACTAATGAACCCTCACATGTTCAGGAGAACAAGTCCACGATCGTGTTAATTGTATTCCTTTAATAAATTCACTACACACAATAGAAAAAATGAAACTAGAAGAACTAATTTTTTCCGTGCACATGAGTTAATCGAATAACCCGTGGAAAAGATTATTCCTAGTGACTAAAAGTTACTAGATTCAAAACTCATCTCATCGCTAAATATCAAAAAGAAAGAAAAGGTTGTTGTATGCAAATAAATATATGAACTTATACTAGTGTGCTGCCACTTGATTTCCCTCCCCTCTAATAGCTGCAAGTTGAGCTAAGAAATGATCATAGTCATCTGGCAGCTTAGGATGCACATGACACCCTCTGAGAATTTCTGGTTGGAAAGAAGTGGATCTAATATATCCCCTTCTATTTGTCCCTCTAGACTCAATTTTTGTTTCAGCATTGAAAGATAATGCTGCTCTCGTTGCTCGAAAATCTCTGCTCCTTCTACAGTTTCTTGCTGTCTTTGAGTTGAAATCTTGTTCAGGTGGTGGTAATTTGGTGGAATCTGTGTTTTTTCCTTTATTAGATGGCTTATTCATCTTCCTGCTATAGTGCATTAGCAGCCTGTCCAACCATCTTTCCTCCTCGTCAGGCTGATTTTCATTATGAATCGCGAGCTCTGACATTTTCTTTTCGCATTCTAGTTCATTTTTCTTTGGGTTCGAAGTTGTTGATTCAGCATCAGAAATACTAACGTCTCGTATTCTTGATTCAGTTGGAGGGATTGAATTGTAACTCCCCTCAGAAACATGAGTTGTAGTTTCTTGATCTTTCCTGATTCTGATGATATCCTCTTGGGTAACCTTCAAATAATTTATATGTTTTAAATGATTTAATATATTGGAGCATAATTTGCCATCTTCAGGCTTTTCACTTGTTAGAAAATTATCAGCAACATTGCTTCTTACCTGCAACAAAGCCAGATTAGAAACCCAAGGATAACAGCACAAGTTATGGTTATATGACTCGTGGACGTGATTTCAACCAAATGAACTGATCCTTGTAAATGATAAAAATGGTACAATATGATCGGTGGTACAAAAGAATTTAATACAATAACAGACTAATACTAAAATCCGGTGCAGATTTGAGTGTAAACTTATATGCACAAATGAATAGTGTAGGTAGGGAAAACTCACTTGTTCAATAGCTGGAAGAGGGTTATACAACTTTTCTTCTGTAGCTTTACTATCCCAGTGGAGACCTGTTTCTGTTGCTATATCTTGCATGAGCTGAAGTGTTACGTCCTTCGTCGGATGTGCTAACTTTAACTTCTCAACAAACTGGTAACAGAGAAGGTATAATGCAGATATCCATTAACTCGATATATAAACACAATAGTATGCGGTATGCCAATTTCATGTAATGAGATACTTCTTTGTTTCCACTTTGAATGACATAGTTATCAATTCTGACAAACAAAAGAGGTACCTCTTTATTGGCATCACAATCGAAGGCATTTCCATATCTCTCAGAGAATATCGATCTCAGGTGGCGCAATTCAGGGAGACGAGCTAATCTTGCTGCAGCGAATATCAGAGACGCTACAGCTTCCTGCCATTCTTCAGGGCATTCTCTTTAAGAAAGGCGAAACATCATTCATTATTGCAGTTACAGTTGCTATCAGGTACTTTTATGTGGGAAAAATGGAAGAGCTACCTTTGCTTACTGATAACTGACAAATTTTTCAGGATTTGATCACACAAATTATTAGTTAAATCATAGCAACTGGTCAAGTTGAGCTCAACGAGAAGGCTTTCAGCCTGTTTTAACATGCATGAAAAATGGAACATCTGTAAGCAAGATAAAATTACTCCTGGTAGCATAAATAAAAACATATGATAATCACTATCCCTAGAATCATTAAAGCAGGACACGGATAAAATCCCGAGCAGAATTAGTCAAGATTCGAGAACCACTGATCAAATCTGGTTGAGAGCAAAATCTTACTCCTACAATATCAAACGGAATATCTACTTTCGAGGACACCATGACTTCACATTTCTAGCTACGCCACTGACCGAAAGGGAAGGAGATATAGAAACGAACTGCATGAAAAGGCGAGAGCACTTACCCTGCCATAGGCATTCTTATCTAAACCATTTTTTAGCAGATCAGCAACATCTTTCTTCAAATACTTCTGCATTGCACTCCTTCTTCTACTTATGATTTCAATCCGCACCTTTGTCATCCTAATCGCCTTTTTGCTGCATCAGAAACATTCATCAAATGAAAATCAGACGAACTTGACTAAAAATGTAATTATATATATACTAATACCAATTTTAATGCCAAAACGATAGGTTTTATACTCCCTATTTTTACCATCAATCTATATGATATGGTTAAAATTGACACAATCATATTACTCGTACAATGTACGTAAATTCATGCCAAAATGGAATTGTATGCAAGCAGTTATTTAGGCCATACCATTTACGATAGAATTTGTTTTTTAGCAAAGCGTCCAACATTTTGTTTGATCAAGAATTCGATAATGGCTCAATTGAAAAGTAAGAATATGAATAAAAATTGGTTCTTTGAATGCAATTGAATTTAAGAAAATAATAAAAATTCAATGACTACAAAACTACAGTTTCATTGAGAGTATGAAACTTCAAATAATCAGACATGAACAAATCAATGTTTTATGTAGACCATTTATGATCAAAGACCCACGTTATCTTAGCCACGTAAAAGGTTGCACCTGTATTTTCGCGAGCATGCATAACTGTAAAGGGTTGTTTTGACTATAATGGGCTGAGTTATGAGGTGATTTTGGGTTCTGTTGGAGGGTATTATTGGGAATGGGACCAAATTGGAGGGTTCAGTAGTGAGAGAAGTGGAGTAAAAATGCGGGAGATCGAAGGTGGAGAAGGAGCTAGATGTGTATGTTGTGGCGTTTTAATATATGTCAACTTCCATATTTTGAGTAACAATAGCCCTCTCTTAAAAATTAAAATAGGAGCTTGAAAATTAAAAATAAGGACAGTATTATATAAAATGTATATATAGTACCCAATTATAATATTGAAAATACCCTCTTAATCTTGCTATAACTAAATTTTTTACTCCATTTTTATTTTTTCCACTCTCTCTGAATTTGAAGAGACCATTTTTTTTCTCAGTTTTTCATTTTTTATTATTATGCAATATGGAATCCTAATTAGTTTATAATCCATTTCACATCTAGCAGAAATAACATATTTCAATTCAATACAAAATTCTAAATTTTTATGGCCCAATTATTATATTCATTTCAAATCTAATAGCGATGTTTAATGTATAATTAATTTAATTTAGTAAAAGAAGTCAATATAGATTGATTTGTATTTATTTCATTGTCATTTATCAAAACTTGCTTTAGTAAATGGGTATTTTGGGGTTCGGTTAAGGCGATATAGGTGGATAAAGTATACAATTGAAATGAGTGATGAAAATCAACTACATATATTCTTTACAAGGAAAATCAATTATATTATAATAGTGAACAACTAATTACTAGAGCGTTAGTACCTTAAGCTAAATTTATCAGGACTCGTTTATGAAATAAAGTCCTCGTAAGACTAATTTGATGTTACGACTCTGTCAAAATCTTAAATTAGTATGCTAGTACTAATATATCTTTTTTACCCGTTAAAATTTAAAAGTGTACCATACCGAGAAAATTCGGGTAAAACTTGGCTCGAAAACGCGGTAAGGCTGAGTCGGGTTTCCCTGGCTCGATACCCTGACCGGGTTTGAGTGGGCTGTTTAGTATTGGGCTCGTTTGTACTGGGTAATTACCCGATTCGGAAAAAATTGAAACCTTACCAAGTAATCCGATGTCCACTCAAACCCGGTTCGTTTTTGCACACTAAAAGTAATAAAAAGAATAATGTAGCTTGAATTATTTGAAGAATTTAAAGGAAAAAGGTTCTTTGGTTGACTACAAAAGGAGAGGCTAAGGTGTTTTGCATCTTCCACGCTAAGTTGTTCTTCTTTATACCAAAACCTAACCCTACAGTACACCTCCATCCTTACCATGTCTTCTAAACAAGGTACGGTAAATCAACACCTCAATTTCCCAATAATAAAGTAAAACCAAAATCAAATTTTGATTTAATTGGTTGACATTTTTGGGGTTTCGTTTTTCAGGTGGAAAGGCTAAGCCTTTGAAGCAACCCAAGGCCGACAAGAAAGAATACTCCGAGGTATGTGATTCTTTAGCTTAACTTTTTATTTTCTGAATTGGGTTTTGTTTAGAAGCTTTGATTTGATCTAGAAAAAATTGTCTAGGTTGGCAGTTTTGAATTTTGATGGTCCACCTTCTGATTTTGAAGTCAGATTGTGTTTGTGATGCTGTATAACGGCTGATTAAAAAATACTCCGTATATTATATTGATATGATTTGGTGTTAACATAATAAGTTTGATTCAAATCGTTGTTATGTGTCAAATACTGATGGAAAGTTTGTTGTTTTTTATTATTGACAATCAAACTAGAATTATTGTCTTGAAGTTGAGTTGGCCTTGTTTCTTTTTTGTTCACTTTGTTGCTTAGGATAAGTTCAGAAAGAATGCTAGGCTCAAGAGATTTGTGTTTATAGCTTCATTCCTTCAATATTATGAATTTTGATGATGTTGAATTGTCAACTCTTTTAGTTCAGGCTCAATTTTACTTCCTCCATCGGCCTTACTAGCGTTTTTTACCTTAGATATATAAATATGCCATATAATTTTGTATCAACTAACCGATATATTTCAATTGCATATAATGAGCCTGATTGATTTGTACTTTGACGCTTAATTGTATGTGATCTGATTCGATTTGTACCTCAATTCTCAATTGCATATGATTGATAATTTGATTGTTTGTGAAAGTTTGAGTATATCTATTTATATCGTGATATTCTATTAGTTAAGCTGGTCATTGAGATTGTGAAGCGATCTTATGTTGCATAATTATGGCCAGCTAGCCTTTCTGATATTTGTGTTTAGAAGAAAGAAAAAATTAGACTGGTTTAGGATGGCCAAACGAGTGACAAATACGTCGATAAGTTGGTATTGAAAAAGAGAGGTTGCTGAAACAGTTTTGATTATGTGACCACTTCAAAGTTCAAATATGTTCCCAGTTCCCACACTCCTGTTTATCTTCAATTGCTTCACCTAAGTATTACCAGGCAGAACGAGTAACATCTTAGATGTATACCTCATTCTAAGTTTTGTGTAATTCTTCTGTTTCATTTGGATCATCATAGTATTCAATCCTTTGACAAATTTAAGTACGATGTCCTTCGAATATGTGTTCAAACCAAACCTCCTTGCCGTTGTAATAAAAACACACTTCGAATATCAGTGTTCATCATGATACATAGTTTTCTACATCCATTCATGGTTAATCTTGAGAATGTTTCTTTCCTTGCAGGATGATTTGGCTTTTCTCCAAAAGAAAAAGGAGGAGGAGAAGGTGAGATGCATGTTCTCTCTGACATATGCCTATTTATTATATATTTCCACTACATCCATAATGATATTTTCCCTTTGTTTTTTCCTTGGATTGAAAAGGCATTGAAAGAGTTGAAGGCTAAGGCTTCTCAGAAGGGATCATTTGGAGGTTCTGGTTTGAAGAAAAGTGGAAAGAAATAAGGATCTCAATTTGTGTTTCATCTTAATGTCTTTTCTATATAATGCGAGTCAAAACAATGTTGTTTCTGGATTGTATTAACTAAGTATTTGTATCCCCATAAAAGGAACTGCAAAGGACTTGCTTTGAATACAAGAGCTTCTCTCGTCAACCAAAAATTATATCATATTCATATCTTAATGTATTGTGGAGTATATTATTAACGATCATCACGACTCAAAATAAAGTCTCGAGCATCAAGCTTGACAATCATGTCGCCGATTGATCAAGCGGACTTACGTAAGTACAATACAACCACTTAACATGAGTGTGATGTATTTGATGATAAGCAATATACATAAACAAAGGAATTTATTCCATTCAATAGTAATGTACTAGGTCACTTGTCTCGTCTTGTTTGAGGAAATTCTTAAACCAGAGGCCAGAGAGTTTGGGAATTCTTCTTAATCCATTTTTATAATCAACAAAGTTGAGTCCAAATCTACGAGTATATCCAAAAACCCATTCCCATGTGTCTAAGAATGACCATACGAAGTAACCTTTCACATTAACACCATCCCTGAAAAGAAGAACAAGAAAATTTTGGATGAATCAAATAGCTGGTAGCACCTTATCCCACCAAATGAGATTAACTATATGAACACGCTATCTTCGATAAAAAAATATTAGATACACATCCAGATCGAACAAACCTAATTGCTTGATGGATAGCCACGAGATGACTACGAAGAAAATCCATCCTTTGTGTGTCTTTTATAAGTTGCGTTGCACTTAAATTATTTGAATCAGGCATACCTAAACAATGACGAACAAATTCTCATAAATGTTCACAACTTTTAGAACATCCTCTGAATACTAAATAATACTACTAATAAAATAAAATAGTAATACTACTAATATACTTACCATTTTCGGTAATATAGATTTTGGGATTGTTGTATCTCTTCTTTGTATATATAAGGAGCTCATAGAGACCTTCAGGATACACATAAAATTCAGCTGCACCGGTCTGGACAACATGTAAATTTCAAGAAATTAGAGGCTAATATTTATTCACATCAACTATATAATTTAGAAATTCGAATTAAATTAATGCATTATTAGCATTGCAAGAACTCAAATGAATCCGTACCGGCGGGCCAATCGGTTCTCCATTTCGATAAACTGTTATGAAAGAAAAAGAAAAATCAAGACTTGGGAACTTCCAAATTCACAAAAAAGAAAAAGAAAATTACACACTGACGGATCGTGCACATTTCAATTTTGATAGGTCGACATTTTAAATTCTATACCAAAATATTTTTCACTATCTATATATTCAAATAGAGTATCCTTCAATTAACATGTTACTTTTTCTTGTTCTGGTTACTAACCAGAGCCTTTTCCGTTCGGCTATCAGATTAACATGTTAATTTTGATCAGAACTAAAGTTGTATATACCGATCAATTAAGAGTGCGAAGTTCCTTAGCTAGCTTTGACAATTAATAGAAAATACGAACAATATATATGATCTAAGAATAAAAGTTAACATGTACATACATGTTTGAATTACTTGAGGATCCAAGGCAGCACTACTAGGGACATTAGTAGGAGAAGCAACATTTGAAACATAATTTCCAGTGTAATAATTTATTCCAAGAAAATCATATGAACCCTTGAGCAATGCAGCTTGCTCAATACTAAATTCTGGTAAACGGCGCCCCACAAGAGTACGCATTATTTGTGGGTATTCACCATATGTTATTGGCTCCATAAACCTATACAATAGTAATATATTTTAGAAAAATAATCATGTATTAGTATTAAAATATAATTAAATTAATATTATATGTGTGTGACATTTTAATTTATCTCACCAACCAAACATAAAATCTAGTGCCCGTTGGGCAGCAATGGAATCAGCGATGCTATTGGAGTAAGGTAACATCCAATAAGAAATGAGGGTAATCCCTATTTGACCATTTTGAGTAGCCTATCACAACAAACAATTTTTTATGTTAGAACAATATATTTCGTTTCGATTTGAAAAGTGAAAATATCAGTTAAAAGGATCGGGGGAATATTTCCTTAATTTTCTTGCTCGAAGGGATGATCGTGTTACCTCGTATTTTTTCCTGTATAGTTGAACTACTGTTGCATGACTGAGGAGCATGTTGTGAGCAATCAGGTAAGGGCCTGTTGACTTGTTTCCAACGAAGAAGCCTGCCTCATAACCCTTTAAGCTATACATATATGGCTCATTTATTGTTATCCAATTTTTGACCCTATCACCAAAATTCTTGAAACAGAGCTCAGCAAAATCTTGATAATCATTCCTGTCAATCGAAAGTGACATTTGTAGATTGTAAGGTCTCATTTATGTTTTGATAGTTAACGATGAGGTGAGTTCTAATATCATGATATAAAAGCGTGTTACGATAAATGGAAATATAGTACTAATATAGAGGACAACTTACACAATAAGAGGGCTCAAAAAGCCTCCATATTCATCTTGTAGTGCTTGAGGAGGATCCCAATGGAAAATTGTAACAAAAGGTTCTATTCCTATTGAAATTATAATATGAAAAACATTAAAATATTCAACAATTTGATATCACATAAAAGGACATAATGTGCTAGTTTAGTACACAATGTATAAAGCTCTCTTACTTACCATTCAATATGAGCTCGTCTATAAGATTATTATAGAACTCTATGCCCTTCTTGTTAATCCCTTTGCTTAACTTCCCATCTGAATTAAAAAAAATTATAACTTGCTAAATTTATGATTAAAAGATGGTTGTACACAACATATATACATATTTTTTTAAAAATAAAATTATTGTACTTGAAAGAATGTCTTGTAAGGGATAAGTTACTGCATACTACTATATCTTAGTACGGACGTTAATTTATTTCACAAACATAGTTTCCCCTTCATATTTTGCGAGTAGCGGAGTCTAATTTGTATTGTGGCATATGTTAGCACTTACATGGCAAAATTCTTGTCCAAGAGATGGATAGTCTGAAAGCATCCAAACCAAATGATTTCATGAGTTTGATATCGCCCTGCATTCGAATGATATAAAATATCTTGGTAAGCATTATTAGCTCAAGAGGAGTACAAAAGTCCTTCATATTTACCTTATACAGATGATAAAAGTCTTCTGCTACATCACCATTGCTACCATCTATTATCTTTTCTGGATTTAAACAAAAAACAAATGTTAATAATATATTCATGTTAGCTTTGCTAGTTTTGAGTAATAGTAGATTGAATACCTGGGTATTTGTGAGCAAGTTCATCCCATAAACTTGCCCCCCTACCATCTTCCTCAGTGGCTCCTTCATACTACATTCAAACAGAAAAAATTATCATCATTTTTACATTAACTGCAGTGTGGTTATTAATTTATCATCATTTGAGTTAACGAATACAGAGATTTTTGTTATACTTTATGTGACATTCTATGTTACACTCATCAGTTAAACTCATTTGTGACATCATGACATGTGTGTCTTGTTGGTTTTAAAGAATAAAAAATAAAACACGTGTCATGATCTTAACAAAGTGTAACATATACAGTATGCGACATAAAATGTAACAATTGATCTATTCTCCTTCGACAACCAATAATCCGGCTCTAACGGATTTCCGAGAAAGGAAAAAGAATTACATTTTGAATTAAGAGCGATGGATCCATCATATGCTACCTGATAAGAAGACGAGGCTGTTCCAAAGATAAAATGCGGCGGAAACAAACTTCTGTTGAATGCAGAAATTTCATTAGGTGGTTCATCAGTAACCTTGCTTGCTAAATCTATAGCTTCTGAGAATAATGAGCAACTTAACAAGTTCACCAAAAGAATGAGATTTAGTAAAGCTAACAAGACCATTTCTTACTAATTAATTGAATTGCTTAGTTTTTAATTAGATATGTTAATAAATCATCATATATAACACATGAAGTGCACCTCACGATATCAAAAAAAGATTTCAGCACTTTTCAACGTTGATATGCTTTAGATATATCTAAGTTTATTTCTTCATTTATTATTATCACATGAAACACATTGACTGCAACATATTTGGCAATTCCAACAAGTATCACGACTTGTTTTTAAAGTATATCCCATTCTTTACAATAATCTAGACGGCCAAACTCTACATATATAGTTTTTTAATTACCATGTGCTTTCCATATATACATAATAATAACATCAGTTCATAGAGCTGATTGGTCATGGTTTCCGATAGTGGTAACAAGTTGCAGTACTACTTAGTGCTAGATAACGATTGGAGTATGCAGCAACGATGGACATATAGTAACATACACAAGCACAATTGATAAAAGTGTACGTACTGTATCAATATATGTATGAAGTCAATTTGCAACAACGACATTAACAAACTTCATAGACTTAATTAATACACATAACATTGAGTTGAATCAAAATTATAATGTTGATAATAAAGTACACCAATAACATAATCGTAATAAACAAGAGAGATCTTTGCCTGAATGACGTCGCCAACTACTCAGTTGGCGACATCATTCAGGCAAAGATCTCTCTTGTTTAACAAGCTCCTTAGGGAACAAAGTACTAATTTAACAAGCTCATTAGGGAACAAAGTGAAGATTAGGGGTCGGATATCCAACACCCGTAGTAGCTTAAATGCTTTTGGAATATTGGATACCTGACCCCTATCAAGAGGTATAGCCCCTGGCTCAAAGCACAATAAAGAGCGAACATGCTCCCCAGAAAGGTTCTTTCGACCTGAAATGAACCCCTCAACATCCGCGTGAATGCATAAACGGCGATGATTTCGCAACGACCCCACTTGAGATCCTTTGATGTTGAGATAGAAATTTTCTTCTCGTGCTTTGCTCTTGCAGAATTCAAACAACATGTCATGCACATGACATGATTTGATACGGCCATCAGACCTTCTCTTGGCTACAATCACTAAGTTCCTGTTCACAAGTTCATGCAGCGATTCCTCCCCTAATTCTTCCAAGCTCGATTCGCCTTTTTGTTCAATGAATCCTTCAGCAATCCAAAGGCGAACCAACTTCCATACAGGTATCTCGTAGTCTTCTGGGAACACCCCAAAGTAAAGAAAGCAAGATTTCAAGTTGTATGGTAGATTATCATAACTCCACCCAACCGAAACCCTGAGCCTCTCGTGATCCTGATCTTCAAGAATACTGCGCGAACTAACATCCCTAGAAAATTCTGCCCACCAATGAGAGGCCTTAGGATCTTGTATAAGAATACCTGCAGTGACAACTATGGCAAGTGGCAGTCCTTTGCACTTGGCCACGATATGTTTCCCAAAGACTTTTCAAGTCATTGGGGATTTCTTTCTTTCCAAAGACTTTCACAAAGTTGAAATGTTTTGATCTGGTGCGGTGTCCAACAAGATTTACTGAGCACCAATGAACTAGCAATAATTTCTGTAAGAACCTAAGATCATACTTAGATCTCAGCAAACATATGGCAAAGCTGTGTCTGAATGACGAGGCCCTGGTCACCAAGATTTGGCATCAAGCTCGAGCTGTAGCCGATCACACAACATTATTCCTCTTGTCCTGCTGGGCAGAACCAGCAACGGATCTTGATCTCCAGCTCACACGTCTGCTGCAGATGACTGAGCCGACCAACCCAGAGGCCAGTGGCTTCTATTTGCAGATCTTTAGTTCGTTCATCTTATCTGGCAAAAATACTTTGCCCAACGAGATGAACTTCTTAGACCATTTCCTCCTCCATTTGAAGAACTGCATAATGCACTTCCAGGACACAAGTGTTTTTCCATCACTGGTAAAAGACCACTTGGAGAAACTTCATGCATACTTGACACTAGTGGGAGATATTGCTTCAAATTCACCTATATCAACCAAGTTAACTCTTGAAGAGCTCATCATTAAGTCAACAATAGTAGTCTCATCGTTCTCCTTTGCCGAAGGTTTGCAAGAAAATTCAGGCAAGGAAAAGAACCTTGCACTACTTTTGTCTTTGGATGAAAATTCAACCAAATTGAAGCAGAAATTCTGAAGCCCGGCTTTGCAGACCATCTCATCCGCCATCTGCAGAAGAAAATATTACACTGCCAATCCAGATCAGTTATTTGTTCATTAAAGGGCCAGTTGGAGAAGTTTTCGGAGTACATGACCCTTTCAAGAGTTATCTTTTCACAGCAACACCTAAGATACATTTTCAGTACGAAAATTCTCCAAAAAGGCATTGTCAAATTTTTGACAACTATCTCATCATTGTCTCCCATATATATAGAAGAAGGAGAAACAGAAGGAGAAATAAAAACAGAAACAAAAAGAGGAGAAAAAGAGAAGAAAGGAGCAGAAGCAGTAAGAGCAACAGTAGAAGAAACTGAGAAGGCTAACGAGGGAGAAGGATAAAGGGAAGAGGGAGAAGAAACAACAAAAGGAGAAGGAGAAGGAGAAGGAGTCATAGACAAGGATAAATACCTTGCCTCACCCTCAGAGTCTGATGTGACCAATTTGATTGATGAATACATAAAATTTACTGCAGGGATTAGACCAGAAATTAAAGATTTGAAGGATATACATGCAGACATAATATATGAAGGAAATGGAAAACAAGTCATTGAACAATATGTTGATGGTCTTGAACAGTTCCAGAAGGAATATCTGAGTACCAACAAACAAGCTATCATTTCCGTTCAAAACCTAAGATCTTTCCAACATCTCAGCGAAGTTATAGATAACCGGTCTGGAAATGGGGAGGTGTTGAAAGATCTAACAGTTCAGCTACTAGTTGTAGTTGAGAAGACAACACTGTTACTTTGCTTGTGTTGGATAGAACCTGAAACAAATCATGAGCTCAACTTGTCTAATCTTCTGCAGATGACTAGCATTAAAAAAATTCAAAGCATGTATTTGCACGGGTGGAGTCATTGGAACGATCTGAAAATTCTCCTTCGCCAGATGAGCTCGCCAAGGCCAGCTTCATTGATTATCTCCTCCTTTATCTGAAAGGGCTAATACAATGCCAAACCGGGTCAGTTGTTGCTCCATTAAAGGAACAGTTGGATAGTCATCATAGGTACTTGACAATTTTGAGAAATATGGTTTTAGTAAAAGATATTGTTCCGTTGTCACGAGAACAATACATTCCTAGTAGGATGAAATCTTTTCACTTGCTTGTTACGAAGTCTGTGATGGAAATGGCGACATTATCTATCAATGATTCGAAGGAAGACGGAGGAGAGCAAAATCTTCGAGTCCTTCAGGTTTTAGAAGAAAACACCAGTCTCATGAAATCAGAACTTAGAAAGTCGATCACATTTGATCATCCCTCCTTCAGTGGTGAATTTTCTCCATCTTAAAGAACCTGGAGGACTTGCTGACATTCAGAACTGATCTGATTCCTCCCATGAAACATCCATTAGTGCTGGTCTTCACTGGCCTGCTGAAACTGAGACCTTTTATGGATAGGATCAATGAAGAGCCCATTGATGAGGAAGAAAATCGAGTGAAAGATATTTGGAGACGCGTCATCCAGGCATCATATATAGCAGATTTTATCATTCAATCGTATGTGAATAGAGATGGCCCCACGTACTACCACGCCCTGCAACTCTCAGTTGTCATAGAAGATATTTACCTTCTCATAAAACAAGTAAAGGAGGTGAGCGATACCGACAACAGTAGCTTTGGCACAGCAGAAAAGACTCATACAGATGGGTCTTCTCAAGGAAGTACACCAAACATAACTGACATAGTGGTTGGTTACGAGGATGAATCTCAAGCCATTTCATGCCTTGGCTGATATGCACTCAAATTTTTTCATGATGTTGGCTGATATGCACTCAAATTTCCCATATGATGCTTCATTTATCTCCCGCCACTTCAAGCTAGTTAAGGTGTTGGACTTGGGGAGCATCAACATTGGAGATTCCCTTACTGGAGTTGTTATAATGCTCCATCTGAGGTATTTCGCAGTGAAAAGGGGACATTGAATCTATTCCGACATTAATAGAAAATCTGTGGAAGCTTGAAACTTTTATTCTAAGAGGATCAAAGGTTTCACCTATATCAGTCCCGAATTCGATTTGGAGTCTAGTTGAGACATCTGCATATTGATGACAAGGCTTCTTTCAGTTTGAACAGTATCGGAATTGCAGACTCTACCATATTGGCTGACATGGAGTCCTTTTCAACACCAACTATTTCTAATGGAGACGAGAAGGAAGAAATGTTGCGTAGATTACCTAATCTTCGGAAGCTTAAATGCATATTTTTGGACTCCTGGGATCATTCTAGGAAGTGCAATCAGTTTCCGGTGTTGGAATTTCTAACTCAACTTGATTCATTGAAGGTTTCATGCAATTACAAGTTGTTCCATTCATGGCAACGGTATCCTTGTAGGTTTAGTTTCCCCACCAATCTAAAAAAATTGACCTTACCGGAGTTTGGCCTTCCCTGGAGTGAAGTTTCTGCTCTTGGCAGTCTACCCAACCTAATTGTCCTTAAATTGTTATCCAGATCCTTTGTGGGAGAAAGATGGGATACGAGGAAAGGATACTTTCCCTCTCTCAAATTTTTGAAGCTAGAGTCTCTTGATATAAAAGAATGGACTGCAACCAATGATCACATCCCCTGCCTCGAGCGACTAATGGTAAGCAAATGTAAGCATCTAAAGGAGATTCCTTCTAAGCTTGGAGACATTGATACATTAGAGATTATTGAGCTGCAGTGGTGCAACCTTTCGGCTGCAAAGTCAGCCAGGACTATCCAGGAAACAGAACAAGAAAATGGAAATTATACACTTAAGGTCCACATATATCCTAATGAGCAGAATCTTGGCGCCTCCTCTTAGGATTGGCTTCAGTAGATGGATTATCTTAAAACAGATGAGAAATTCTGCATCATACCTGCATAATACCATCAGTATATATTTTTATTGGCCGAAAAATAATCTGTCTGCATTTTCCAAGTTTGTTTTACGATCACACTATATTTTCCATGTGTTCCAGTAAAATCATGCATTTCCATGAGCTAATCTAATCCATGTCCTTCTTTTGCTAGGGATGCATAAGCGAGCATAGTATGGAAAGAGAGATGCATTAGTTCTCTCAACATGGTATCAGCATTGTAGCAATCCCATCCAGTATTTATATCATTTTTTCATGTTGCAGAGTTGGATTTCTTGAAAGAAAGGGCCAGGGGGGGGGGTAATATATGCAGAGTTCTTCATCTGGTGCCACTCGTTTGCTTTAGAGACTGATGAGTGAGTTCATCCAGAGTAGTCTCTGAAAAGGTCAACTTGGCTACCTGTTGTGGCAACATACGATCATTTGCAAGTTTAGGTGAACCGAAGATCACTCATTGAATAGGAGAATTTTTGCTAAATAACATCCTTGAATTAAAAAAGTCCGAAAAAAATACCCTTCAAAATTTCTTGAGAATTTGAAGCTTCTTGTGAGGTATCTCAATTTGCCAATATTGTAGAATAAGGGTATTTATCTAACAATACGAACATCTAAAAAAACAACTTTACAAAATGAAAGGAATATTAATTGAGCAATCAAGAACATGGGTTTGGGAATAACAACTTCGTTCTAATATATTGTTCATAATACAATAGTGTAATGTGTAAAGAGAGCTACTGATAAAAGGATGCAATACAGCAAAAATTTCTAAGAACGCCTACAAAATTAAGGAATTTTACAGAACCTGAACAAGAGGGGAAAAAAGACCAATACAGTCATATCTTGATATCGCTTACAGCATCACCACCCTGATGTCCATAGCTGTGCTTATGAGCAATACAACCGAGCTGCGATTTCGAGTCAGAAACCTACACCTATAGATTCATTTGGGAAAATTCAAGGTAGTTGCTCCCTAGTCCTCTTCCTCGTCACCCTGATCTATGTGGTTGTGACTTTGAGCAGAAAACATCTCGGCAACCTGCAAACGAGCCGTGTGAGGGAAATTGACTAGATAATACTTAACATGCATCTTGAAAATTCTTCACTTCAAATAAATACAATAATTATGCACCATATCAGATGATGAGGCCTGTTCTGGAGCCTTATCTTCTCGAATTCGTAGTAGACGTGGAAACCGTAAAGAGATCCCCTGCAGCGAGAAACATATTACCATTGACGAAATCCACTAAATTTAATAAAGAACTCAAATTAATGTTGCATGTTTACAGAAACCAAGACAAGTAGGGCACCTTATTTGGATCGACAATGCCTACAGCAGCACGATGAACAGGGCTGATTGTAAGATCTGCTGCTTTCACTTCCCAGACCTGTGAAGCACCATAACAGTGAATAATCAACAAAAGTTATTGATTCAAAGTAAATCTAGAGTGTACAAATAGTTTGATATCATTCACTTGCTCTTTTTTCTATGCTGATCCATAACAAAATAGAAATAAAGTACGGTGCGCTCAGAACGTCAGCAAATTGTTAACGTTCAGAGCTAATAATAGAAACTCCTCTTCAGTTCCATCCGGGAATTAATAAAAACTATGAGGTTATAAAGCTTTTCTCCTGCAAATTAGAAGTCAAGTGATGCGAATAAATTTTCAAGTTCAAGCTTTTTCTCAAAAAAGTAACTTATAAGCTGCTCGATTTGCTTCGAAATACTCCTTACGTCATCAAGAAAAAGAAAACAATAGGAGAAACCAGAGCCAACATACTGGATACTGGATTACATATTAAGAGGAGATAGGTAAACAACCAAAAAGATGATGACTACTACCTCTGTTGGTTCAAACCATACATCAGGATTGAGCGTTTCTGCATACCTATAATATGACTGGAGTCCAAAATGAAGTCAGGATGTTAGTTTCTTAAGAAATCCCCAAGTTAAAAAACAAATTTTATAAGCAAATCAATTACCTTAGGTTTGGGAATAACTTTTGAACGAAGGCTAGCAGAACGCTCTTCAAGCACTGTTTCGGAAAACCCCGTGCCTAAGATAAGATACAAATAAAGATGAGATTAGTAAATATTGACGCTTCCTTTGTTGCATCCTTGCTGAAGTAGCTTACCAATTTTGCAGATGCTCTGGAATTCCTCTTTACTGCTATCATAACAAGCAAGAAGGAATGCCCCATATACACCTAAATAATAACAACAGATGCCAGAATATAAGGCCTTAAAGACAGAAAGCTAAAGAGAGGCTGATCAAACAGATCACCATGATGCGCTTGCCCGAAAGCAAAAATGGTGGAAGCAACTTTGTTCCGACTGGTTTCAATTGAAAATAATTACCAGTACGTTTCCCACGTCCATGGAAAGCTGCAATGGGTACCAAATCGAAGGAGTCACCAACACTGCAGAGAAAAAGTAAAAGTAAGGATCTTATAAAATCAGGTTAGTTTTGCAAGTATCCATTTGAAAGTTAGACCAGTTATTTGAATGCACGGAAAAAGGTACCCCCTCCATCCCTAATTGTTAGTCATTTACTTTTGCACACATTTTAATGAAATTCAAACTTGTGTCTTACATTTAAATTTCCCTCCTTCTCTACATCTCACAAATGGGCCTTAATTAAGGGATTTCTAAAAATGGAAAATGGCCCTAACAATTAGGGATGGAGGGAGTATTGTTTAGTGATGTAACTTGAAAGACTAAGAAATCTCACCTCTCCATGTAGTCTTTTTTCAGTTTTAGCCAGTTATTTGACCGCTTAGAAGGCTCATAGGTCGCATCCCTGTTCAATGTTTTGATCATCAACCCTTCACAACTGCAAAATGAAATAAATCCCAAGAAATCAGAAAATAATGATACTAATGAAACGCAAAAAGAAATAATCAAAAGGCCTGCAAACCATTGCATTTTCGGGTTATCTACTCGCTGGCAGTAAACGAATCATCAATACGAAATTGAGGGGTGGTTCTAGTAAAAACTTCAAGATTTGCACTCAATCTCAATATGGAGAAAAATAAGCTCAAAGCATTGGCAATCAATTATCATCTGGTATTACAAATATATAATTGACAAACCTTTCAGACATGTAATAGCACTATCATGTTGAACATTGAATGAAGTACAAAAAGAGGGTACCTGGCACTGACAGAACTTTCAAGGAATTTCTGTATTTCTTCAAGATCGTTTGACGATATTTCAGTTGCAAACTGAAAGAATCCAAGTTCTACCTCAAATGACTTGTACAGTTTCTGTACAAAAGATGTAACAATTTAAGGCAAAATCTGAATTATAAAAGACCATTCACCATAATGTCGACAAACAATTTATATATGATGTAAGTAATGACTCGGACCAATATTTAGGAATTCAATTACATAGGATTAATGTTGTTAATATTTTCTTCTGAATGGTTCCCTTAGAGAGGCATGTTGTGCAGGGAAGTGGAGGACTCAAGTAGTTGCCAAACAAAGACCGTTAAAACACTTAATCAGATATTAGTGAAATTCACTTTTGTCGCATTAGAACTCATGTAGAACATTTTCCCTACTTAAAAAAACAATTTGAAAGACAAGGTTAACACAAAAAGTATATATCTGGGCAGGTGTATCCCATGATTAATTTTTCAGCTCAGTACAGTGTAGAAAACCGTACAAAAGGAAAGAAAAATTGCAAATTCTTATATCCTATATTTGAGTTTTTCAGCTGGACCTTCGTCACAAAAATTTCAAGATGAGATATTGTTGAAAGACATGAGTTAATGGCTTAAAATCTTGAAAAAAAGGAGAAGAAAGATTCACCCAGAAAATAAGTATTGACGAACACCTTTGTCATGTATCTTACAACATACATTGCAAGAATTGCACCAGCTGAAACAAAGGTATGGCAGTATATAAAGAGGAGGGCATATAACAGTGATAGGGCGACTAGTCACTAAAGAGAAGGTCCACCTAACATCAGCATATGGAGGTGGAAAGATGGTAGGAAGCCTCTATGTATCAGTCAATCAAATAAATAGTGTATGGCAATGATCAGTCGTGTTGCCCACATGAAAGAAAATACTATAAAGCTAAGATTGAAATATACCTCATTACAACTACTCAATTTCAAGGAACCTTACCTCTCTCCGAATGTTAAGCTGATCTTGTAGAAGTGATTGACCATTGAGGTACAACAAATCAAACGCATAAATGCATACTTTAACCTTGATTTCACTCATAACCACATTTTTTCGAGCACGTGTACTAAGGACCTGCCCATATGTACATATAGGAACATGATTATTTTTCTAGGGATATAAAAACTACACAGGTAGAATGAACAATTGAATTACTTAATGAACAATTCAAATTGCTTCGCTAGATTAAAATGGCATATTGGTTAAAAAATAGATTGAATAGTAAACACAGTCCAGCTTCAGATTACACAGACGAAAGAAGCTCCACCACTAAGCTATTACTACCTCCAATTCGTTTTCATAGACTTTCTAGCTATTTCACAAATATTAAGGATCATGTCACTTGGTTATATAAAGCAAAAGTTATGCACATTGAAAATATAGAAGTCATAAAAATGAATTATTATGCATTCTGTGTAGTATTAGGAATACAATGAGAAGAGTAAAAAGATGCTTATGGAGATAGAATCACAAAAACATACGTCTTGGAAGATGTTAGTATTTGAATAAAGAGTAAAATGCTAAGAAGTCTATTCGAAAGAATTGGAGGTAGTACATAATAGACAGCTACATAGTTAACATCTCATCATAAATGACCAATCAGTTCGGCGAAGGCCTATCCTAAATGTCCAAATTCCTGACATTTAGGCTGTACTGGATTATTATTGCATCAGCAGTTTGAATTTTCGGTTTAAAAGAATTGATTTGTGGACAACTCTTTGGAGTTTAAGTGAAAGATATTATGAAACTACGATACTGTGAAATATTTCAAAAGAGAACCCATATATTACACGATGAGACTATTAACAAATTGACAGTCAAAACCTATTAACAGATAACGAACTTTAGTTGAAACTTCTTTTTCATTTTATCATTGCTTCATCCAGATACTACATATAGCATTCTATCAGAACCCTAACAAAGGTACCACAGATAGCATTCTATCAGAACCCTAACAAAGGTACCACAGATAGCATTCTACATAGACTCCATTCCTTTCTCACCACTACGAAGCTCCAAACGTATGAGTATTGCAGATCATAATATAAGAGTATTAAAATGTCAACTTAGAGATATAATAAGTGAAGCCACATTTATAAACTAAGTAATGGTGGTATATTAGGTAAAAAATGATTCTTCAGATTGTTGGAAGAAATAACCTATCCTATGATGACCTTTGCATGCCATCTAATTTTTCTAGATGTCGAACTTGAAGAGGCAAAACCCTCTCACATAATCCAAATGACACAACTTTTTGAGGGCAAGCGGAAAATTCATTCTAAAAGACAGCTCTGGATCTGGTTAAGGGTCTTCCTAATAGAAGTTTTTTAATCTGAGATCGGATCAGAAAGATCAAATGCTATCAGTAATTAAAATTCCACATGGACAGATTGATTAAAAGCAGCTCACCTGAAAGGGCAGGATTTTTTGTTTCTCAAGGTCGAATGCCACAAGTTCACAATCAAGAACAAATGATGTTACAGACCGGTTTTTCAATCTGCAGCCCAATCACATAGCAAAACATTATGCATTTGATTGGAAAATTTAAACATCAACATGCACCCATGCCTCTGAAGAGGCTCCGACCTAGTGTGTGTCTGGGGGATGGAGGATTATTAATACCTCGTAACAGTAGTAACAACATCAGGAAACTTTCCAGTATTTCGTTCAGCATTTCGACTGTATATCTCTACCGAACCATTGTCCAAGTAATGTATCTGCATATTAGACAAAATTAATAAACTTAATCTCCATGATGAAATCCACGGCTCTTAACATTTAGTTTGGCCCATTGACCTGAGCGCGCTCCCCGTCATATTTGTATTCACAGGTGAACTCCATGTCCTGGAATTTATCCAAAATTTCAGAGACTCCTTTAGTTGGTTTTGCCAGCATAGGTCCAACAGGAATACCAAGGGTGAAGCTACATCTTTTGGAAGATCCCATACACCATACTCAAGCAAAGCAGGAATTATTTTGTCGTAGACTGGAAGAACGGAATAAACTTGTTTGACAATTTTCGCAGCCTGGGAACAGAAACACATTGAGAAACAATACTACTTACCATGTAACTAATTTAACAGCAAATCCAGGCATGCATCACAAGCAAATAATCATGCAAATGTATGAGAATGCGGAGACTAGACTGTCTGGGAAAGAAAACTCAAAATGTGTTGGCTTATCAGAATTCAACAGTCACAGCAATGAAGCTCGTAGGTTTCACCAAAAAGAAAAGGGTATACAGGTGTAAAAAATCTGCAGCAAGAAAAAGTATGCAGCTTCCAAATTATTCTAGGATCATAGTAGTTATAAGAAGTGGTGACCCCACTGGTCAACTGCTTGCTATTTACATGTTGCTTCAATGAAAATTGCTACATAACTGAATTTATACAACTTCAAGTATTAAACACATAAATAGTGAGAATAGTCATCCTGTGGTTTTCTTTTTGTTCTATAAGGCGGTTAAGTCTAAGTTTAAACAATGTCACTGGGATTCGAACATAGTGAATTTACATAATAAATCTAACATGATGCAATTTTATAGAGTTTCCACAGAGAGATTGATGATTATGTCATTAAGCTATGGAGCGATTGTAGCTAGACCTTTCAAATTTATTTATTCATGACTACTACTAGTGTATTGCTACCCATGAGCTTCCACAGAAGCTAATCGCCCATATGAAAAATTCCGCATTTATTTATCATATAACACTTACAAATTAGTTATCCATTAGGTGCCACTTATTACAAATATAAATACATAATGTGATAGGGAAAATTCAGACCGTACAGAGCTGCATTATTCAAATACCATGACAATGACAATATATAGAGCATAGAAAGATGCGCTTATCCAATATTAAGCCCAATGACACCCACCTCCTCCAGAGGTGAATCAATATGTGTAGGAGGGGAGAAATGCTTTCTACTGTAGAATGCAGCATGTCCAAGAGCAGTCAAGAGAGTTTGTTCTGCCAACTGAATTCGTAACTTCATCTGCAAAGAGAAGTCAAATGGATCTTATGTTGCTGAAAAAAATAGGAGTAGACTTGTGACAAAAAAAATGGGATCATTACCTGGAGTAGGCGAATTACATATATAGGTTCACAGTCAGTAGCTGCCACAAGAAGTGACTGTATATGCGCCTTCTTCTTTTCTTGGCTATTATTTCCAGACTCCTATAAATGTACAATGCAAAGGAACAATTCAGATAACAAATAAAAGTTAAATGAAGGTTGACCATACAATGTGTGAGAGGACAATCATTTCTGATGACAATTTTTACAGACACACTTCTATGAAAAATCAGTACCCGCGACAACGACTAACAGGCTGTTGGGCTAATTGGTCATTTACTTGGTAAGAAAGTTAAAAAAATTACTGTTTTTCTAAAATAGGCTTTTAACCTTTTTCACAACCTTAATAGTGATTATGTACTCGAACATGTAAAAGCTCAAAATTTACTATATAGTGTGTCTGACACAAAAGGGTAAGGCAAGCCCCCTCTAAATCTTCAACCTAGGTGGCCAAACTTAACTAATTTATAATAAAAAATAAAATGAAAACTAATGAGCAACACTGAGATGATAAAATATAGAGATGACTTAAGCTCAATTATCTATTAGAGAAAAAGGTTGAAACAGGGTTCGATTACTATATAATATTTGTATGACTCTTAAATTACTCATCATAATAAGTTTGTCTTAATAAAGTTACGGTTTGAGGCATTTTGGCAAGGAACTGGTCATACAAATAACTCTAGAAGCGTCCTCACACAACAATGAGAAATCTTACAGTAATTTGCTGCTCAAACCACTGTTTGCTGGTAAGTTAACTTCTAAATTATTTTATGGAACTGCGTAGACATAGAAAACAGATTCAGTGGTTTTCAGCTAAGACAAGTTCCAGTCAGACATACATCAAATGGAACAGACAGACTGATATAAATCAACTCCAGAGTGAACTGTAAAAGTCACTTGCATAATGAGCACAAATAGCACTCCAAGATGATGTAACAATATCGGCTCCTATGTCCTGAAAAACTCCCATAATCTGTTTCTTATTCTATATGCGTTGAACCTTAACTTCGTTGTGTTGTACTCCTCTAGAAATGCATTTTTGAAGGAGAATAAAGCGACTATAACCATAACGAATAATACTATGTCAAGGATTTTCAAAGATACTAAACAGGTATGATACCACCAAAACTATTATAAGCAAAAAAGAAAAAATTGCCACTCAAAAATGAAAACTATATGATATAGATTACAACACATTGCCCAAAATTCAATCTAGTAAAAGCATAAACAAAGATAGAAAAATGTCAAAAACACATGTTGAAGAAAAATATAACTACCTTGGCAATAATGTGAAGTGTGTCAAAAACTTTAGCAACAGTCAATGGCTCGGGTTTACGGATCAAAGGCTGAGATGAACGACTTGCTTTCGCGACACGACCTAAATCTCCAAGATCCTGCCAAAAATCGTGCAACTGCAAATTAAGTTTCTCTTGTTCTATCGAAACAAGCAGAAAGATCCAACATATCATAGAGGAAGAATGATGCAAGATTTGCATACAGGTGAGTGAAAGTCATGTTCTTGAAGTAAGCTGTATAAATTGATTTATGACAAAATTAGCCATCATCTCACTCCATGTTTTTGCTTGATGATCATTGAAAATGAATTTTTAAAAGGCAAATCATCTTAAATACAGGAGCTAGAGCATAACAATGATGTGCATTTGTTCAAAGACTCATTACACAAATTAAATGAAACACCTTATATTGCTTCTTAATGTGAAGCTCGTTAGATCCACATGCTTCAGCAAGTGCCTTAATAATCGACGCATCTCCCAGCCCAAGTTCCATACCTTCATGGGCAGGCGCAATCCTACTACAACAAAAATATACAAACGCAAGCAAATCATCGGGAGTAGTCTCCATTACAGTCCTCAGCATATTACACAAAATCTCCGTGATAACAATCCTCCCTGACTCCTGACTAATTGCATCCAACCCCTTCGCCACAAACATAAACGGCACCCTCTCACCAACATTCCAGTAAGCCGCCTTCTTCGGGTCAAAGGTAGATGCTCTCTTCTTCACCTCACTCAAACTCTCATCAGGACTCAATTTCCTCTTCTTCCCACTTGAGCTCTCCTCCTTCCCCTCTTTTTCAATCTGGGCATCCTCCATTTTCCTCAAACCCAAAAAACCCCCACCCAATTCTCCATTGTTCGACGATCTCACATCGTTGGTATTTTCAAGAACGGGTGTTTCGTCACTAGGGTTTTGAATTTGGGTATTTGATTCTTGAATTTTACGTTTCTGGGGAGAAGATTTTTTGGATTGTTGATTCTTCTTCCTCGTAGCACCAGACATTAAGACATCAAAGGCGGATCTCTGGGTACTCGACGACATCGTTTTGCAGAAGTTAAAGGGGTCAGACAAGGGTTTAAGAGTAGATATACGTTTTGGAGGATTAATATGAAGAAACGTGCAAGAAAGTAATGAAGGTTTATAGTTGCGTCCGAAAAGATGAGCTGTTTGAAAAAAGCAAGGACGGCATGAGAGGATTGAGTACATTCAATTGAGTGAGAGAAGGGGGCGGGGATGCAATGGCGGGAATCGTAGCTTGCAATGGTCGCTACTAACTACTAAGGTTGGTTATGGGATCCGCTATAAGTTGCTACAGTAAAGCACTATTTGGGTGTGTATAGTGGATTCCGGTACAAATGGATTGAATAAAGATTAGTGTTGTTTTTACTGAGACCGATTTAAGTAGGTCGGGCACATATCGATTGGAGTATTTAATTTCCTGGCCAATTTAGACATGTTAATGTGCAGAAAACTATAAACGCGTAGAGTTTTAACATGTATTACGAGTATACTGTAACATGTTAGTAATAAACATTGGCGGGTTGATGAATGATTACTCTACAAATAGCTTTGGTATGTTGGACGATCATTATTGTTGAACTTAATGCTTACATTGTATTTGCCACAGTCATGTCCCAACAATTTATACAACTTATTATGGGATCACTATCAGCCCAAGATAAAGTTGCAGACGAGCCCAATGTGATTTCTAGTGAATAATTAATACTTGGGCAAACAATTTTAAGAAGCTCGTAATG
Source organism: Echium plantagineum (assembly GCA_003412495.2). Classification (NCBI taxonomy): domain Eukaryota; kingdom Viridiplantae; phylum Streptophyta; class Magnoliopsida; order Boraginales; family Boraginaceae; genus Echium; species Echium plantagineum. The sequence continues at coordinate 30,471,398 of CM016564.1, forward strand.
AAAACCTAAAGAATTCTTGATCTATGAATAAAACCTTCTCCCCATTATTATGGGGTCTTTTACACATAACAAAGCCACGCATACCTGCTATATTGTCATTTGTTAGATTTATTTTCTGTTTTTTTTTAAGTAGTGATGAGGTGAGTTTCGAACCAGTACCTTCTGATCACTAGCAAGAGCCTTTTCCACTAAGCTATTCGATTAACTCAACCATTTGTTAAATTTCTTTGAAGATTTGTTTTGCACTTTCTTTTATCAACAATAAATTTATTTGAAGATTTGTTTTGCCATTTGCACTTTCTTTTATCAACAAAAATTTGGGGCAAATCATTTGCATCAACGGTTTGCACCCGAATCAAGAAGCCTTAACATAACGCTATTAATTCATTTGTTCGGTTTTGAAAGTGCCTTATTATTAAGTGAATCAATTTCTCTAGCTTAGTGCTCTTACCAGACCGGTCTGGATCGGATATTGTGATTTCCATGAGTCGCCCGATAAGGTTAACGGATAATCGAGAACCGGTCCGATAAGATTTCGGGTGGAATATAATTCGCGGTACTGGACCGGACTGTTACCGGGCGGGTACCCAGTCCACCCGTTAAGCGAACGAAAAAAGTATTTGTTAAGGCCAAAGTACTTGCAATTCGATAATAGTATATATTTAAATATCCAATAAAATTATCCAAAATATTTAGCAAAAGTATCCAAATATCCAACAAAAGTACCCAAAATATTCAGCAAAAGTATCCAAAAGATTATCCAGAACATTATCAGGTAATTATCGGGTAGTCAATCCGGGCATAAATGGGTCTCGGGTAAAAAAAGTCATGGTACCAGACCGAGTTCTTACCAGATGGGTAAATGGGCCGGGAAGTTTGGACCGGATCCCGGATGGATCTCGGACTTCCCGGCCCAATAACAGCTCTACTCTAGCTCAAGCAATGTGGTACACTAATTCATTGCTTTTTTTTTCTTTCAAGTTTTATCATTCTTCCTTCATCCTTCATCTTGACGCAAATTCAACAATCGCCAAAGTTGGATTATTTACCTTTATATATCGAACAAATCATTCTCACATAAGCTCAAATATGAGGGGGTTTAACTCTATATGACTATCACTCAAATTTTTGTGACCCACACACCCTCTTACTGGCTACTACATGTTTCTAATTACTAGCACATTACTACTAGGATATGTTCATTAATTTCTTGTCCATTATATCTACAAACCAAGATAATGAGTGAAAATGGTAGGCCATTGTTTATAGTGTATAGTTGCAGATGTTGATAGGGCACATGCAACATGTGTGCTAGGGTTGGCAACTTGGGTGATTTGGTGTTGGGGCCACCATGATTTTATAATAAGCTGGAAAAGGACTAAATCACAACATTCATTCACAAATATCAATATGGACCAATACAACAACCCCTCAAATAATTTACACCATACTACCATACTATCCAAACTTGTGACTTATCTCAAATATATATAGAAGATACCCCCACATTGAAAACAAATTGAAAAGTGAAAATATCCAATTCTATATGTATTGAGAAAATTATATATGGCCAGGTAAGTTTTTTAACCTTGCTTTAATCTTCATGTGGACAAATATTGTCCTTTAGGTAGCCACTTATCATTATAAAGTGAGGGGTGCAACCTCCCTTTTACATCATGATATTGGACTAATTTTTATCCAACATTTTGTTTATATTTTTGTAATAAAGGTTATTATGAGAGGAAAATTGGTTAGGTGCTTGTATATGGAGGGATTTGAACTCGAAAATATCGCTCGGGTGGGGGCAGAGTTTTGTTTATCTTATATTGGTTTCGAAGTGATAGTTAGATACTCACTTTGTACCAATATAGATGATTGTTGAAATGAATAGTAATATCTCCAAATATTTTCATGCACGTGAAGTAATTAGCGTGAGGAATGATAAATATTTAACTGTAATGATAAAGTGATCATACAATTAAACATAGCCGTCCAACAAGCGTAGATACACAAGGAAACATACCCTAAACTTGATAAACCCAAAGACAAACTAAAACGACAAGAAAGAACCCTCATCAACTCATACATAATTTAAGAAAGACCAACTTCAACATAATCCTGCTTCAGAAATTAGAAATCAGCACTAGGCAATGGCTGGTGAGATTGGTCAATGAAGAGGATGTCATAGATGAGAGCAGCAATAGCAGCACCAGCAAATGGGCCGGCCCAATAGACCCAATGGCAGGACCAGCTCCAGCTCACTAGAGATGGGCCGAAAGCAACAGCTGGGTTCATGGAGGCCCCAGTGAAGGCCCCACCAGCAAGAATATTGGCCCCAACGATGAGACCAATAGCAAGTGGTGCAATAATACCAATGTCACCTTTCTTTGGGTCCACAGCTGTGGCGTACACTGTGTAAACAAGCCCAAATGTCATCACTATTTCGAAGATCAAAGCATTCCATACTGATACCCCTGCTGATAAAGCAAATGATCCTGTTGCCTGCATTTAGATATATGTTCGAGTTAAATCAGTCAATTGTCAATTGAGTTCCCGATAATATTGTGAAGTAAAAATTATCCTCAACGAGAAGAATCACATTCTATACACGTAGGACTTCTAGATAAAAATAATCAACGATTGTATATATTATCAAGTACTAAATCTGAAACATTAATATATAGTAAGCAAGACCAAATCATAACTCAGAAAGCTTATGTTGAATCCAAATTGATAATTAACTCATATAAATTTGGATCTTTAAGAGATATGGTTTTTTAAACTAAATTGACTATTAAAAATGAAATAATTGAACAACAAAAGGCGACTTTACTAGATTAAACATCACTCTCTTGTACATCATTTTCATCAATTTCTTTAATTGAACTTGTGACTTAATCCACAATCCCCCTTTAAAAATAACTATTGGCTATAAGTATTAAAGGAATTGGGACCTTGCAAAGCAAGTGTTCACCCAATTTCAAATTAATTTGTCACATTCAATACATGTTATGTTCATTAACTAGTAGTACCATATTACGTGTGCCAATAAGTTAGTTTTTTTGTCGACATACACAAACCATAAAAGATCATGTATTTTAACAATATAGTCCACATATTACTTAAAGTGAATATTAAAGGAAATACTCATACTAATTCCTAACTCACAATATATTTAATTAAATAAAGTAGAATGAATTATCCATGACTCAAGAGTGTAATGACATTTGATCCACCTTTCCAACTAAAAGTTCTTTGGCTCAAACATTGTTCGAGATAATATGTCTCATATTTTATTATAACGATCTATTAGTTAGTGATGTATAGTTAATAGTCCATTGCCTAGCCTTAAATTTTGATTCCAACTATATATGGAGAAAATAAAGTAAGAAAAAACATACACAATAAAATACTAATAAAAAAACTTGAAAATTTTAGTATATATATGAACTTACCATGCCACCACATGAGAAAGTCAAGAGGAAGCAAGCCACAGTGGATCCAAGTAGCTGAGCTATGATGTAAAGAATACCCCTGAAGAGAGTGATGTTTCCACCAATGAAAGCACCAAAAGTCACGGCGGGGTTGACGTGTCCGCCGGAGATGTTAGCTCCGACTGCAACCGCCACAAACAAGGCGAAACCATGAGCTACAGCAGCCGCAACAAGGCCTGAAGGGGAGGTGGCACCACCATCAGTCAACTTGCCAAATGCCATGCCAGAACCTTGGCCGGCAAACACAAAAATAAGGGTACTTATGAACTCGGCTACCGCCGCCTTTAGAGCCCCCGGGTGGCTGAGCTCATGGTGGCCACCGATGGCGATGCGGCTGACAGGCATTGTTGTGGAAGAGGGGAAATTAAATTAAAAAGCTAAGAGAGGATAATGTGAAGGAGAGTGATGAAGAAAATGGTGCATGAGAGGGGACTTATTATAAGAGAATTGCATGCTGGATAATTGCAAAACTAGTCCTTAGGTTTAGGTGTAAATGCATTTTAGCCCCTTGGTGTACGTGCGTAGTAGTAGATTAATAAATTAAAAAACGTGTTTTTGGTCTATTTTATTATGACAAATGTAGAAAAAATATTATGGTACATTTTGAATGAGTTAGTAGGTTCCGTTCTAGAAGTACCAAGACGAATCACATTGAATGAATGTATTGATGTACATTATTTTCATGATAGCATCAAAATTGTTTTCGACTTGATTTAATATTATTTATTACTTCATAATAAATCACAGGAAATGTGGTATACTATAATAAATAGTTATGTTGATTTTTTATAATTTATAACGTCGTAACCATTGATTTTTTGAGTTATAATTTAATCAAACAATGAATGTGTCGACCTAGCTATTATGAATTTAAAACTAATTAAACAAGTGTAAAATTGATTTAATTCGTGATTTTCTTATAACAAATAAATCACGGAATTATATTCTTCCAAATATTTATATAGTTGCATCGTTGTAAGTAAAATGAATAATATAAGCGTATCCCAAAGTGAGATTTTTACCTCATGTGGACAACTATTTAAAATTTTAAATGATGAGTATCTTATCATTTGTTTAATTTATTGATCTCATGCATGTTCTATCAGAGTCCGTATATATTAGGTGTCCCCTAATACAGTGAAATTAAGAGTACACCTATTTTTAGTTCATGAAATATCTATGGATTATATGCCACCCAATTCTAAGTTCTAACTACTACATATAATGTTGGGATTTGTACATTTCAAATATATAAAATTTACTTTAATTTCAAATTACACATTTTAATTGCATTATAATTTTTTTTATATAAGAGCGGATTTGTTATACAAGGTGATTCAGTCGAATTACTAAAAACAAGAATTGTACTTCAAATTTCAAATTATACAATTTTAATTGTATTATGGAAATTCATATAATAATGGATTTGATATATATTAGATGCATGATTAAGTTGAAATACTAAACGCATAAATAATTTGATTTGTAAATAAGTATACTATGTTGAGAATTTCAAATGTACATGTATGATGCAACATCTAGGTAGTTATTAAAAAGGAGAATGCGCGTGGTGCCCACGCGTGGTCGTCATACCACTCTCTGCTTATTTCGCTTGTACTCTGTGCTTCGCCTGTTGTACCGTTCAACAGTAAAAAACGCGTGCAATGCAATCGCTGGTCGCCTGACTTGGTTAATTTTTTCGTCCCATGCATTGTTTGCTTGTACCTATGCTTCGTGTAGTTGTACCTCGTGATCATCAATACTTCGCTGCTTCGCAATGTTGTACGTTATGCATTAGAGTTGTACATTCTACAGTAAAAAAATATCTAGCCACCTCTCAAACCTAAATTTCTAGATCCTTCCAGCCCCCTCTAATTAAAATTATTCTACACTCTTCCTATTCTCTCAATCTCTCAAACCCTCTCCCTCCCCCTCCCCCTCCCCTCTCATCTCAAAAATCCCTTTCTCGACCTACAACCTCCCCTTCCTCAATACTTTAAATCAAGGTTATTTAACTTGTTAATTTTTCAGATTTTAAATTTAATTTCCAGATCTACTTTGTTTAAAGTTACATTTTTTAATTTAATTTTTCAGATTTATTAAATTTCAATTTATTGATATAACTATTGGGTGAGTGTATGATGTTGTTCAAGAGTTTCTCAGATGATTTACTTTTCCAGTTGGTATAATTGAACTTTGGTAGTTTTTATTCCGTTTATTCTTAAATGTTTTTTCTTACAGTTCCATGAGTTTAAGGTATCTGAAATGAAAGGAGGCAAGGGGGATGTCATATTACAGAATAAAGCGCCAATGCACTTCTATATTCTTGTTATTGGGGCAGTGGTAATATATAACATTCTTTGTGAACTTTGAAGTCGATTTCTTATACTGCATTAACAAATACATGGTTCTCGCATTCGAGTTTATGTTCAATGTTGATGGTGTTCCATGTTCGTAGTTCATGTGTTCGATTTGATTTCATTGTATTCATTTGTGTTTTCGGTTGTATTTCAAGTTTCTTGAGTTTGTTTTTTTCAATTTTATTAATTTCGGGTTATTTTGTGGCTTTTGTTTGAGATTTACTGATACTTTTTTGTAGGTTGAAGATGTAGAATGTGCTTTTAGGCAGGTTTGATTTTTCGTGTTCGTTGTTTCAAATTTTGGTCTATTGTATTAATGTCGTGTATCAATAATTTCGGCTTCACTAAGTATATTTCTATATTTAAATTTCATATATATAAAATTTAATATATTTCCTTCCTATTAATGCGTTCTTTTCCTTCTTCAAAGTGTAGATATTCTTCACGAACCCAAATAGCTATGTCTAATGATCTTCTTCAATGTGTTTTCACTTGATATGCTTACAAGTCATGCTGAGTATGGATCTCTTCCGGCTCTCGTTGTTTGGTTCGGTCTAGCATGTAGGCGCTATTGTTGGTTCAATAGCCAATGGTCAGATTGCTGCGTATGTTGGAAGAAATGAGGTAATATCATTAGCTAGACTTTTTTGTTTGATATTTTTCCAGGATAAGTATAGTTGATGATTGCAGCCTTCTTTCATAACAGGATGTGCAATTTCTTTACATAGGGAGATTGTTCGCAGTGATATTTTTGTTACTCGCGTTCATTACTTTGTCGTGATTTGAAATTGCAAAAGCGAACTTTTAACTGTTTGTGTTGTTCGGGATTTCTGCTCAGCTTTCTTTTATCTAGGAAACGATTATGGACTAATTAAAGTAGATTATGAATTTTCTGATGATTTATGTGGAGAATATATATACCTTAATATATTGGGAATGCTAATTAACTGGTAACTGGTAATTCAATTCCGATTGTCCTTCTCATCTGTGCAAGTGTGCATATGTGAAGTTACAAAGATGATGATGTAGTTCTGACTGGTTGTTGCTTTGTTAGCTGGTTTAGTGTGAACATAAGTATCATACTGAAACTATGAATATGAACATGTCCTTGTTCTCTCACAATTTTGTCGGTGTAAGAGAGGTCCCTTTTCCCGTTAATAGAGAGAGCTTCTATCTGATTAACTAACGCAGATAGGAATTGTTGGTGCAAACTGCCATATTGGATGCAGATACTAGGTTTCTTCTTTGCTGGAGTTGTCCTCAACCAATTTGGCCTGATTAGAAATCTTACTGATGTCAAAATTCTATCCGAATGGGGGATTCTGTTCCTGGTAAGCTTGGCCATTTCTTCCTCTTTTCGCTTCCAGTTCTAAGTGATTGAATCATGTTTGATCTAGATCCTTGGATGAACCTTATTCTATTAAATTTTCAATAAAACATCTACTAAAACCATATTAATATTATTGTTTCTTGTGTTAGTAGGATCAATTTTCCTCATTGAATAGACATTAAAAGTCGAGTTCATGTGTTCGAAAAGTATCCCATACTATTAAATTTTGTCAGCGTGATTTTTTTAATTGGCACAAAACAACCTTAAAGTGGTGCACCATTCCAATATTATTTGTTTTTAGATCTCGCTAATATAAATGCTTTATATATATGCAGCTTTTTGAGATGGGCTTGGAGCTTTCACTTGCACGTCTGAAAGCACTTGCGAAGTTTGCTTTTGGCATGGGATTGACTCAGGTAGTCTAATGAACTCTTATGGATGAATCAGTTGTAATATCTCTGCTGAAACTTATAGGTATACAATAATTCTGTTTTTCTGTTGACATGAAGTCTTCCTCTCAGATACAACTGATCCCACAACTCTTATCAGTGTGACACTAATTAACTTTTAAAAGTTACTCGTTGGACAAGTTCATTTAAATTTATTGAATATAAAAGAGAGAAGCTTCAGAGTCTTGTTATAATGGTTACGGAGATTAGAAGCTGTTCATGGTCTCTAATGTTTGTATTTAATTTTAATTCTTTCCATGTCGTATGGGGTCAAAGATCATCTATTCTATGGCTCTTGGATACAATGGAATATATCAAAATGGCTCATTACACTCCCGACAATTTCTTATCTATTGTGAGTAGATAATGTAATTACTTGTTCGCCTTCCTATTAGGTAGTATGACATTCAAAACAGCTCAGCTTGCTCCTTCAAAAGGAATGGGTATATGCACCGATCTATCAGATGAACATGTGGGAGGATGCTTTTAGAGGTGATATTAGCCCCCCTCGAGGAACAAGTATAATGGCACAAGAATATATAGGGCTAGATACTTATAGAGGGGATGTTTCTTTGTCTTCGGGTATGGTTGAGAGTGGTGATGATACTTTGAATACCTCTGTAGTTTCACACCAGAAGTCTATAGTTGATTGGTGGCTGCGATTTCGATTGTTAAGCGACACTGTAACTAACTAATCTGTTTGTACTTTGTATTACTTCACGCAGAAGGGTATCTATAAGAATACACTCAGTTAGTCCCAATGAGAAATAAACACATGCCCGTCGTTAGACGGGCACCTCTTACTAGTATTTACTATTGAAATTACAATTAGACATTAAATGACGGCAAGTGGCAATTGTTGGATGGACTATCTGTAGCAAATTGCAAAGGAAGAAAGTGAGTTTTATTTATAAGTTAGCGATGACAATTATAATTTCGAAAATAAAATTAAAAAGTATATAAATAATGAATATACGAATGATTAATTAAAATGATAGTTATAAACTTATAATGAATATTATAAAAATCATACTATAAAATAACATATACTCCCTCCATCCCTAATTGATAGGGATACATTCTCAAAATAGAAATCCCTTTTTTGATTCCATTTTGACCAAATGTAGTAATAAAAAGTGAAGGGAAATTTGGTTTTGTGAGATAAGTTTAAAATTTTCTACAAATATGTGGAAAAGCAAATAGCCCTATCAAAAAAGATGGAGGGAGTATATAATTTTACAAAATTTCTTAAAAGACTGAGATCTTTAAATGAAGGTCTTGATATTTTTCTGTCATGAGTATAATGAGTATAATGTATATTAAAATTATTTGCACAATATGCTTTACCTGATATGAAAACTAGAGGTTATCTGGTAATTATTTCAACACTTCCAGTAAAATAAACATGATATTTCAAGGACAACTTAAGTCAAATACCATCAAAATGATTGATAGTGAGTAATTAAACAGTAGTATGATTTTGTTTTGTACTAATGATAGTTCAACAATGATGAGTTTCAAATGAAAGTTGTGGGGTAGGGTGATAGCAAGATTGGCAAAGGGGGACTCACAGTGTGCTGTTAAACAGCTAAGCATTCACCTCCAAACTCATAACAGAGTGCCACGTGTACGTTACGGATAAGGGCCACGTTAGATGTTCTGTATGATTGTGACTCGGGGTGGGTACGAGGGGCCCACTATTATCTTTTTCCTTTGGGCAAGGACCAATCACGTTCAAGATCCAGAGTATGTTTAAAAATAGAATTCTCGAGAAGATTGTATTTTCAATAGGGTGCGTGACAAATTGAAATCAACCTCATTTAGTAATATTTATAAAGATGCTCTTACTTCTAATTTTTTTAAAAGATCACTTTTTATTTGTAGCCCTTTCGTCTTACTCCCTCCATCCTTAAAAAATTTCATATTTATAAAGATGCTTTTATAAAATTTGATCATGATTTTTTTATTAAATAATAAGAAATAATATAATCTTGTGGGATCTTGTTAGATTCGCCTCAATATGTATTTTTGAAATATTAACTTTTTATAATTTTATTCAAATAAAAGAAAAAATATTTATATTTTAAATTGTATTTTATTGACTAGGGAAAGTTAAATTATAACAATCATTTAGAGATAAAGGAAGTATTTTATTTTTTGATTTGGATGGTGTTAGGGATTTGATGCAATAATCAACAATGATGATGATGTCATGATGTGTATTTGGTGTAGAATTAAAGAAAGATGATGCTCTGAAATGGAGTAATTTGTTTTAAAACTTGAGTGTCATAACTCCTAATAATAGAAGTTCATATTATGTATTATTATATTATTAGTCTGGCTATAATTATCTTGTTTAAATAAGTTTTATTTTTTGTTTTTAAATAGTTGTATTTCTAGCATATTTAATTGTAATTTTCAATGTACTTTTGATTATCTTTTTTATGAATTTATCAATCAACGCTAATTATATAATTTTAATTGATTGTCATTTTATATTTTCAATGTAATTTTTGACTATTTTTTATTTTCTTAATCTATTTGCAAATGACTAAAAAGATAACTAAAAAAGAACGAATGGAGTATCATTTATTATGGTAGTCAATTGCCTCATTCAAAAAGATCAACCAATCCCTTGCTCTGGAATATATAAAGACGGTAGATCGCGAGATGTATATGTCTCAACCGATCAGAATATAATTTACCTCCAACACTTTCACTACTTACAAAAGTCGAACTCGTCCTAAGCGGATTGCCTCCTTCTCACTATTATCACCCCTGGTCTCTAATTCATTGAGGTTGCTTTTCAATCCATAGATATGTAGGAGTAGTAAGTAATGTTTTGGTTTTGGTGGTCGGCACACTTGGTGGTGATCAAATTTTAAACATTCTATGGGTAGACAATTTAGTAATTTACCAAGATTTTCACTTTGGAGTTGTTGATGACTTGATTTCAATGATTCGTTGCATCAATTATTGTTGTTTACCGACCAGAAATGAACAAGGAGAGGAGGACAAGAAAAACAGCATGCTTAAATCCAAATACTTCTATTTATTGAGCAGTTGGAATTTAACTACACATAAAATACACTGTACTACTTTGACCCCATTGCCCCCAGATGACTATTTAGATGCACTCATATTACTATTCAACATATAATTTTTTATTCATTTCCAATTTTGAATTGGTATTATATAATATAATATTTTAGAACTGAACTTAAATATTCATCGAAAATGAATTTAGATCATTGAAAATCAAATTAAATGTTTTAGAAATTGAGATAGTATCTAAAAATAAGAGTAGTTCGTTTTGATAAAATATTTAATTTTACATTATGTATTTAGTTTTATCTACTCATGCATGATGTAATCCACTATAGTGGTCTCACCTCTAGTTCCTAATCGTAATAAGGAAAAATTCAAATTTACAAAGTCTATTCCTCTTACTCTTAAATGTTGTTGTCAAGTGAAATGATTGGAGAACTATTTTGAGATTATTATCTGGAGTTTGGTTGCTTTTAAAATTGAGCAATTTCAGGGATATCCATGATCACTCAAACTACTTCTCGTTTATCTTTAGCCAACGTATGAAATATGTGTTCGATTTATAGTTGAGTTCTTATTATATACGTTCGGCGTGTCTCTTGAAAAGTGTGTTCCATGTATTCGCTATTATACCAAAGTAATGCTTCATTAATCAAGCACACATCTCATACGTTCGATAAAAGATAAAAGCAAAAAAATTTATTGCCTTGAAAATATGCTTCACCCTTAATAATGTTACGAATGGGAACACACTTCGTTAAAAATCTTACTAACTCATCGATTAAAAGGAATATGATCAATAAAATATAAAATATTATAAAGTAAATAATAGTCAGACAAAGGAGATTAAAGTGTGAAATTGAAGTAATATTCGAGAATTTACCAAGTTCACACTCAATGTAAGAATTATAATGGGACGACAGAGGATTCACTATAATTTCAGGAATAAATGTTTACGTTACTCAAAGCTCACACTCACAATCTATGAATTTTCTTGTAAAACCGAAAACTCTTTACAGAGCCCCTCAAGGACAACCACGCTAGTCGCAAGTCACATGCAAGTACTTCGTTGTCGAACTCTTTTTCTCTCTCTGACTCCATTTTCACTTCTTTTTATTTTCTTGTAATTGGCTTAAATTCTGCTGGCCCCCGGAACTTTGCTCATCTAGTTAGTTTGCCGCCTGAACTTTCAAACCAATCAGTTTGCCCTCCGAACTTTGCTCATCTGGTCAGTTTACCCCCTGAACTGTCATTTGGGGATTTTCGACTTAAAATGAAAAGCAAAATAGACATTAGCATATAATAAGGCATTATGGGTCAATTTACGATATACAAAGTAACAAAGAAAATTTAAAAATGATATACAAAGTAATTAAAACTAAAAAGTAATTTAAAATTAAAATGAAATTAGTAAATAAAAAGTAATAAACCCCCACCCCTACCCCCGCCCCACCACCAACCCTGTTCACCATTAACGAGGAGGAGACCTGCATGGGCAGATTGTGGCGGAGCTGTATGGTAGATCGTGAGGGTGGGGGGAGATCGACCTGGAGAGCGCATATCGCGAGGTAGATTGTGAGGGAGCTGGGCGGGGGGTGAGATCGTGAGGGAGCTGGACGGTGGGTGATATGGAGAAGACGGTCGGCAGGGGGAGATGGAGAAGACGATCAACGGTGGGAGGGAGATCGTGAGGGAACGGAAGGGGGAAAGGGTTGGAGACGACAACGGAGGAGGAGGGGAAGGGGTTGAGGCGACGACGGAGGGGGAGGGGGGGTTTTAATTTTCCTTTTTAATAATTATGTTTTCTTTTAAAAGAGCCTTCGTATATATTTTTATTTAAATTGACCCCAAAATATTTATTATATGTGAAATTCCTATTTTTTCCTTAATTAAAATTTAAAATCTATCAATTTATCACTTGAATAGTGATAAAAATCCCCAAAATGATCAGTTAGGATAGTTCAGGGGACAAAATGACTGGTTTGAAAGTTCAGGAGCAAACTGACCAGATGAGCCAAATATTAAATATATGGGGCAACAAAATTTAAGCTTAGTTTTTAATTAGACAATAAAAAAATATTTTTATATTTTTCAATGGATCTTAAAGAATTAAGTGCCATATTAGAATTGTGCATAGTAGTTCCCTATGAAGATATCGATTTCTTCAATCATTTCACTTTTTCCTTAAATATAACGTCCATTAAATACTTTATTATGAAGCAAATTTTTAACTAACCATCGAAATAATATAATTAAATATATTACACTTTAATTCTTAATTATGGCCGTTTAAAAATTTAGTTTTTGTATTTGATATAAATGTGCACTATGTTCACCTTTATGTCAGCTCCATTAAAAAGTACTCTAAACTTAAATTTTGGACATATCCAATATTTTGGTGAACTTTCGAGGCAAAATAATAAACATGATTCATATAGCCCCCACCCACCAAAAGCCATCGTTGTAGTATAATATTATAATCTTGTGTTAAGAGTCTATAGGGTTCCACTTTAAAATCAATTGACAATAGGGGAAGAAGTCCAAGATCTTATATATTAACTCGGGAGGACACCGATATCCGATGTGGGTGTGCATCTTAACACTCCCATCAAGTGTAACCCAATCATCGGCAGAATTTTTTCATGCCGTATTAATTGCCGGAACAACATCGGCGGGGTTACACGTGTCTCATTGACTCGGACTGGCTTTGATACCATGTTAAGAGTCTATGAGGTTCCACTCTAAAACCAATTGGCAATAGGGGAACTAGCCCAAAATCTTATATATTGACCCGGGAGTACACCGATATCTGATGTGGGTGTGCATCTTAACATCTTATTTTTCACAAAATTGTAGAATTACTCTCAAAACTAAATTTGGCCCCAAAATTAACGTCCAAACACATTCAATTAAGCAAAATCATTATCACTTATGTGGATGACACTGGTATGTTATCACTATTGAGACCAAAGTATAATTTGACATTTTGGAGTAGTCATTTCCACAGTTTACTCGTACTTTTTCATAAACGATAAAAATAGGATATGAAATTACATTTTCAATTAAACAAACCCCGAAACAAAGAAGTATATTTTAAAGTCTCAATCCTGATACCATTGGCCTAAAAGTCATGGATTTAATTTACTCTTTTAGTAAGAGTTGAAATTCCAATGGATCTCTAATTAAATAAGAAGCAACAACTCCCTTCTATAAGTTAATAGTACTATATGGATGAACAACATTAATCAATACTCCCTATAATTCAATTATTGATGGAGACGGTAGAACCTATAATAATCTCAACTTTAACCGGCCTAAGATTGAATTTCACAAACAGCCATAATAATTGAATGAGGACCAAAGAAGTCGCTTTTATATTTTGATAGCACTAAAAACAAACGGACAAAATAAATAAGGGAAAGCCAAATTCAAAACATATTTAATTTTGCCGAAAGATATTACTGTAGTTGGTATTATATATCACGGCAAATAGCCGGAACCATCACCCATGTTTATTGGATGTTTCCAGTCAATCACCTGTGCTTTAAAGTGTTCCATTCCATCACATATGTTTCAAAATCAATCCCACTTGGTCACTCCGTTAACTTTTTCGTCAAAGCCCCGTTAAGTCGATCATGTGCCAAGCACATGACATTTAGGGAAGGGTATTTTAGTAATTTCACATGTTATTATGTTTTTTAATAAACCCCCACCCCTACCCCCGCCCCACCACCAACCCTGTTCACCATTAACGAGGAGGAGACCTGCATGGGCAGATTGTGGCGGAGCTGTATGGTAGATCGTGAGGGTGGGGGGAGATCGACCTGGAGAGCGCATATCGCGAGGTAGATTGTGAGGGAGCTGGGCGGGGGGTGAGATCGTGAGGGAGCTGGACGGTGGGTGATATGGAGAAGACGGTCGGCAGGGGGAGATGGAGAAGACGATCAACGGTGGGAGGGAGATCGTGAGGGAACGGAAGGGGGAAAGGGTTGGAGACGACAACGGAGGAGGAGGGGAAGGGGTTGAGGCGACGACGGAGGGGGAGGGGGGGTTTTAATTTTCCTTTTTAATAATTATGTTTTCTTTTAAAAGAGCCTTCGTATATATTTTTATTTAAATTGACCCCAAAATATTTATTATATGTGAAATTCCTATTTTTTCCTTAATTAAAATTTAAAATCTATCAATTTATCACTTGAATAGTGATAAAAATCCCCAAAATGATCAGTTAGGATAGTTCAGGGGACAAAATGACTGGTTTGAAAGTTCAGGAGCAAACTGACCAGATGAGCCAAATATTAAATATATGGGGCAACAAAATTTAAGCTTAGTTTTTAATTAGACAATAAAAAAATATTTTTATATTTTTCAATGGATCTTAAAGAATTAAGTGCCATATTAGAATTGTGCATAGTAGTTCCCTATGAAGATATCGATTTCTTCAATCATTTCACTTTTTCCTTAAATATAACGTCCATTAAATACTTTATTATGAAGCAAATTTTTAACTAACCATCGAAATAATATAATTAAATATATTACACTTTAATTCTTAATTATGGCCGTTTAAAAATTTAGTTTTTGTATTTGATATAAATGTGCACTATGTTCACCTTTATGTCAGCTCCATTAAAAAGTACTCTAAACTTAAATTTTGGACATATCCAATATTTTGGTGAACTTTCGAGGCAAAATAATAAACATGATTCATATAGCCCCCACCCACCAAAAGCCATCGTTGTAGTATAATATTATAATCTTGTGTTAAGAGTCTATAGGGTTCCACTTTAAAATCAATTGACAATAGGGGAAGAAGTCCAAGATCTTATATATTAACTCGGGAGGACACCGATATCCGATGTGGGTGTGCATCTTAACACTCCCATCAAGTGTAACCCAATCATCGGCAGAATTTTTTCATGCCGTATTAATTGCCGGAACAACATCGGCGGGGTTACACGTGTCTCATTGACTCGGACTGGCTTTGATACCATGTTAAGAGTCTATGAGGTTCCACTCTAAAACCAATTGGCAATAGGGGAACTAGCCCAAAATCTTATATATTGACCCGGGAGTACACCGATATCTGATGTGGGTGTGCATCTTAACATCTTATTTTTCACAAAATTGTAGAATTACTCTCAAAACTAAATTTGGCCCCAAAATTAACGTCCAAACACATTCAATTAAGCAAAATCATTATCACTTATGTGGATGACACTGTTATGTTATCACTATTGAGACCAAAGTATAATTTGACATTTTGGAGTAGTCATTTCCACAGTTTACTCGTACTTTTTCATAAACGATAAAAATAGGATATGAAATTACATTTTCAATTAAACAAACCCCGAAACAAAGAAGTATATTTTAAAGTCTCAATCCTGATACCATTGGCCTAAAAGTCATGGATTTAATTTACTCTTTTAGTAAGAGTTGAAATTCCAATGGATCTCTAATTAAATAAGAAGCAACAACTCCCTTCTATAAGTTAATAGTACTATATGGATGAACAACATTAATCAATACTCCCTATAATTCAATTATTGATGGAGACGGTAGAACCTATAATAATCTCAACTTTAACCGGCCTAAGATTGAATTTCACAAACAGCCATAATAATTGAATGAGGACCAAAGAAGTCGCTTTTATATTTTGATAGCACTAAAAACAAACGGACAAAATAAATAAGGGAAAGCCAAATTCAAAACATATTTAATTTTGCCGAAAGATATTACTGTAGTTGGTATTATATATCACGGCAAATAGCCGGAACCATCACCCATGTTTATTGGATGTTTCCAGTCAATCACCTGTGCTTTAAAGTGTTCCATTCCATCACATATGTTTCAAAATCAATCCCACTTGGTCACTCCGTTAACTTTTTCGTCAAAGCCCCGTTAAGTCGATCATGTGCCAAGCACATGACATTTAGGGAAGGGTATTTTAGTAATTTCACATGTTATTATGTTTAGAATGCATCACCCATGTTTATAGGATATTTCCAGTCGATCACCTATGTTTCAAAGTATTCCATTCCATCACCTATGTTTTAAAGTGTTTCATTTCATCACCTATACTATATATAATTATATATATTATATATATATGGTATAATTATGTATACACATAATTAATATATTAACTATAATTATATATTAAATATAATGATATGTATTAATATTAAATAATATTATGTATATTAAATTACATATTAAATATATATATGATATATATTATGTATACATATATTATATATAATTATATATATATTAAATATAATTATAAATATTAAATATAATTTTATATATTAAATATATGTGATATATACTAGGTATATATATGTGATATATATTATGTATATATATGTAATTAAATATTTTAATTATAATTATATATATTAAATATAATTATACAAAGTAAATACACATACATATATATATCTCTATACTAAATATAATTTAATATAAGTATATAGTTATGTGTCTATATATGACATATATTACGTATATACAAGTAATTATATTTATTAACTATAATTATATTTATTAACTATAATTATATATATTAAATATAATTGTATTTGTATATTAAGTCCTAATATATTATATTATTAATCAATAGAAAATAAAATATTGAAATGAATTAAAATTAAATAGAATTAAAATAAACAAAATATTAGGGAGATCGTACAATAAAATTAAATTTGGCATCTATTCAACACAAGTACCTCATAGCTCAATTGGGATAGTGTTCATTACCTTAAGTCCTAACTGAGGTCGCAGGTTCGAAGCCCTGCGCCTCTATTTTTAATTTTGACATGATGTTATAACACAGTGTATTGTGTAATTCCCAAATTGCCCCCCTAAAATTGGCGTGAAATACCAAAAATGCCCCTGAAAAAGTCACATGCAAGTCACTTGGCACATTTAACGGAATGCTAACGGAATCGGTGATGGACTGGGTACATTTTAAAACATAGATGATGGACTAGCACATTTAAAACATAGGTGATTGATTGGAAACATTCTATAAACATGGGTGATGGTTCCGGCCATTTGCCGTATATATCATGTGGAGTGAAATGCCCACTTATATCATGCTATGAGTAGGGCCTTTTTTGGAATCATTTTTATCAATTTATTGGACCATTTCTTCTATATCATTCAATCACATGTGGATCAAAGTTAATTTAGAAACTCATAAAGTCACTTATTATGGAAAAATTGAGTTACAAGCATCATAAAATATGTGACATCTTTTTATATAGAATCATATAATATTAGGAAAATATTATGATAATCAACTAACATGAAGAATTTCGGTCAATTATTATTATTAGGGTACGATCGGATCGATTTTTACGATTTTGGCCTATAAAAAAACCGAACCGAAATTTCGGTTTTCGGAAATATTAAAACCGAGACCGGTCCGAAAACCGAATTCGATTAAAACCGTCGGTCCGATTCGATCGATTTTTTTTAAAAAAAACCCATAACCGAACCTATCGGTTAAAAAACCGAACCGAAACCGCCGGTTTTGGTTCGGTTCGATTTTTTGGTTAAGAAAATCGTATCCATTTGTACCCCTAATAATTATTATCTATCAGGATAAATAATGAAGGAAGCAGGGGCGGACCTACACTGAAGGTAGGTTATTCACATGAATACCCTATATAAAAATAAAATAGCTCAAATGGTTAGGTTCTTAGTAAATTTGTGAGAGGTCTTGGGTTCAAACCTTGGCATAACCATATTTTTTTTGTTACTCTATTCATTTACACCTTCTTAATGAATATCCATGTTTATTTTTGATATTTTAAATGATAAAATGAATACCCTCAATTTTAGTTCTGGATCAGCCCCTGGAAGGAAGACCAAAATTACAGTATTAAACAGAGTTGAGCATCATGTCTCTCTTAAATCTTTTTCTCGAAAAAGATTGGCAACGAAAAGAGAGGCACAAAAAGGTGGAGATATCATACTAACTCAACAAGAATACTTGGGGACGTTAAATATACATCACAATATACAAAATAAAACACTGAAAAGTAATGTAAATGGCATAAGGGTCCCTCAGATTTTTGTAATATCATTTTAGGCCTTTGCATTAATTTTGAGTTGCTCAATTACCTTTATACCCCCATATATTATTATTACTTAACTATATTTGCAAAATAATTTGATAGCTTAGTAATTTTAATAAATATATTAAATAGAATTCATATATTCAAATTGGGTGGATAATTTATTTTAATATATATACTCTTTATTTTTCATAACTATCAATTTAATTTTAATATTATTGATTAAATTTTGAAAAAAAATATTTTTATTAGAATTAAGTGTTGAGTTATTTATAAAGAGGCGTATAACAGTCAATAACGTATTTAATATAATGTCAGAGGACTCTATTTGCATATAAGATAAAACTCAAGAACCTGAAGTGACAATATAAAAGCTAAGGGACCTAATTGACTTTTAAGAGGAAATTGCTCAAATGGTCCCTGAAAGTGTGTCCAAGTTGTCATTTGATCCCCGGAAGTACAAAAATTGTAAATCAGTCCACGATATTGACACAAAGTTGTGAATCGGTCCAAAGATTAACGGCGATGTGAAACGTTAACGGTCCTCTCGCGTTGTGAGTTACACGCGTTTTAATTAAGTGACAACTGTGATATAATAACCTAAATATTAAAATTGATTGTCTAACTCTTCATTTCACATTTCTTAACCTCTCAAAATACTCCATCTCTTTCGAAAACCTTATAAGCTCAAAATCTTTCAACCAAATATTCATAGCTAGACAATGTCATTAAGGAGAAATTCTGGAAGGATAGAAGATGTTGTTTATGGTTAGTTTAATTAGAAATATCATTATTTATTCAAAGTTGGTAGAGACTAGGGTTTATGTGTTTGATTCAAAAAATAATACTTGTTTATTCAAAAAGGGAAGATGATGGTCCCCATGTTGAGTATAATGAACGTGGTGGTCCCCAATTCAAATTTAATATTTTAAGAATATTCTTAAACTGTTCAACCTACTCATTTTGGTGAAATTGTATAAAATGATTTATTGATTTGTGCATATTTCCTAAAACGATTATAGGGTTTCTTTGTCTTCTGAAAACTGGATTCATGATAGAGATTCCAAATCGATTTAGGGTTTGCCACCCAAATCGATTAAATGGTGAAAATGTGGAGAATTATATGGATGAGGGTTACTTTATTGAGACATACAAAAATGTCTACAAACATGTTGTTATATCAATGGCTGGCCCTGAATTATGGCCTGAAACACGAAGAGTTGGTCCACTTCCTCCTGTATTGAGATTAAAGAGAGTTGGTAGGCCAAGGAGGCTTAGAAGAGTTAATCCGATCGAAGCCGAAGGCAATGGTAAAATTGGACAGTGTAAGGTCAAAAAGTACCTATGTAGCAAATGCAAAGAACCTGGACATAATAGTAAGGCTTGTAAAGTATTAACTGTCTTGTCCTGTTTTTATTTATATTTTTTTGCCTATTACAAGTATGCTATTAACTGTTTTAGCTTGTTTTTGTTTACAATTGTTTCCTCATAGAAACAAAGCAACACAACTGAAAGCCAATTTGGAAGTTCGAGTTGCAGATCATGGTCCACAACCACAAGTTCATCCATCACATTTACCTACTTCTCAACCTGATCAAGGCCTTTCCCAAAATTCACCTTTGTAGCCCAGCTCACAGTTTAGAGTTTCAAGAGGAGTGACAATTAGAGCTCCACCACCTATATTTGGTACAAATATGCAACCAAGACAAGCTTTAGACCTCCAACCAGATCCTTTCAAAGGCCACAAGTCTTCTTCAGGGCAGGGCAGAAGTTTACCAACCTCAAAGACATCTAACAACTTAAAATGGGAGTTCCATTCGAAGTTAATCCTTTTATCCCTTCCCCAGTTTTTTGCAAACAATGGTTGATCAGTTTTTGTGCATTTTTTTGTTAAGCTCTCATAATGTATTTTAGATGCTATTTCATTAGAAGGTTGATCAAGTATTTTTTGTTTCCAACAATTAAATATGATATTTGATGGAGAGCTTTTAATTATGACTTGTTCTTCTATTTCTTGCTTTCAATTATAATTGCATTAAAAGAGTATAACTCATATAGTTAAAATAATATTATTACAAGAACTCACATTACATTCAATATTATTACTAGAACAAAACCTATCACCATTGTTGTGCAAATATTTGATGGGAAATTGGTTGAAAAGCTGAATTTTGGAGCCAAAATAGGTGGGACAAGGGGAAAGCATAATTAGCATAGCAGTGAACAACACTTGCTATTGGGCCGTTAATAATTAATAATTAACAGCTTAATTAATTTTTGGACCAATCCGTAATTTTGTGTTAATATCGTGGACTGATGTGCAATTTTTATATTTTCGGGGACCAAATAACAACTTGGACCTACTTTCCATATCATTTGAGTAATTTCCTCTGACTTTTAACATAAAACTCGAGGACCTAGATGTCATTTGCCCCTAAAAAATACTAGAGTTAACTTGTTGACTCGCAATTTTTGTTGAGATAGGAATATATGATTACTAGGAAGAGGATCAACATAAAATGAAATCAAAAATAATTTTACTATATTTCAATAAAATATTATAATTCTACACAATTCGAACTGTCAGAATATCTTAACCCCAATTATTCATAATTCACAATTCTAAGTTTTAACAAGCGTACTAAATTTTGTGAAATCTACCGAGTCTTTATAAATACTATCAAATATCGAACAAGAATATGAATTATTGAGTATCTGATATTATTATTTGATATGTGAAAGCGTTTATGAAAGGCTTGTAGATTACACAATATTTAGTACGTGTTAGAATAAGAACCTAATAATAATATTTATGTCTCCGTCATATGTCAAGTGGTAAAGAGATTGGAATGAATAACATCACGTCTTGCCTCTTCTATAACGTATAAGTTCGAGTCTTCTATGAGGCATAATTTGTTGTGGAAGTGGTTAACGGGCAATCTCAAGTCCCCTAACCATCTGACGCACATACTGCGATTTACCTTCCCGCGACTCCCCAGGACAAGGGTGACAGGACCATAAGTTACGGTTCAACCCTTTTTTAATAATAATATTTATAGCTAAATTTGACATTTCTAATGTTTACATAGACGAAATATGTAGCAGACTAGACGTTCACATAATACAATAATGATGGAGTTAAACACTGGAACAAACAATAAACGTGACTAACATTTAACACAAGACTGAAATAAATGTACTCTACTGAGTTACTCACGCAATTTACATATAACCTATATTGAAGTACACTAGTTTAGTACATGATTATAAACATAAGAAAAACTAATCTTGTGTGAATCAAGGTCTGAGAACTCTGAAGCATCCTCGCGTTGAATGTATCCTGGAAACTGACGCCCAAGTCTGTCAGGATCTGCCTGAAAATCTGCTGGAGGCCTTCTGCTTGGCTCGCCCACCATTCCCACGTTGCTGCAGGATGCATACAGAGCAACACTGCCGTCCCAGCCAATCGTCATATGTCATCGACACCTTTGCGAGCCCATTGCAGAATGTTGTTTTCTCACTGAAACTGTTGCTGAACACAATTAACAAAAATAGATATAATGCTCCAAAGTAACTTACTTGGCATCAGTTAATGGCTCAAAGGGAAGGGGTAGGAAGTTAATGTGTAGCAGTTCTTTAAGGAGACAGAACCACTTGCACCACAAGAGTCCAGGGCCAACATACTTCTTGATGCATTTGGAATCATATACAGACATTTAGGGTTTCATTTACGACAGAAGCGCCACCATATTTAAATGATACTCACTTCATCATTAGATGTTAGGGACATAGGATTTTGAACAAAGTTTTAGATAATTCAAATTCTACTCACATTTTATTTTTCCCTCCATCTGCTTCTTTCATCAATGACCCTTAATTTAGTAATTTCTAAAAAGGAAGAAGTTCCTAACATCAAGGGCTGGAGGGAGTCCTAACTCGACTATCAGTCTTAGGCTATGAGAAGCCAGCTATGCACCACCCCTCCCAAATCCCAACCAGAGGAGGTAGTGAATTAACATTTCCTCCAACTGCACTACTATCCTTACTATCCAATATCATACCGACGATAGTGCGATACTTAAATGTCATTGAGTTGATATTCGCAACTTTGTTTTTATAGTTTTTTATTGGACTTACTTTCCATTTTAAGAATTTTTATCAGGCCTGTTTTACACTGACACGCCATGCAATTGACAATTGTCCACAACTACTGGTCTTGACCATATAACAATACACTACAGGCAATACTAACTACTTCAAAATATAAAAATAAAAAGCTAAATTTGCAAAAAGGTGACATATCAAGCCATTTATAAAGAGACAAGTTAATAATTTCTGTCATTTAAAAGAGGAACAGAAAGGAGCAAGGTTGTAGTAAACTAAAAATGCACAAAACCAACCAGTTTCACAAACAATGGAACCCAAATAAATATCAGTGTTGCATGGTCATGTGTTACAAAAATTAAAGAAACTCGAGTCAGTAGATGTTAAAATACCTGACTGACCGAATCTTATAGCATGGCATCTGATCGTCTGTCTTGGTAGGATGAGAATATGAATATCAGAATAGAATTTCATAGATTCAGTTCATTGCTCTAGTTTGGAAGTCCCTCATCCACATTGTTTTCTTTAGAAACGATCTGTAACGTAGTGCCTTTAAGAAGCCAAGCAGTCATTTCTGGATGGTGTTCAAGAGGTTTCAAAGGATGAAATTTTCCATCCAACTCTACCCCATATACAAAGGGTAGCCTAAATGAGAGGAAACTCTCAGGAGGCAATATCACCTGACAGCCAACATTAAATTGGAGTTTCTCACTATCCAGAACAGATGCTGGAAAACAAGATGCCTGCAATTTGCAATGAAATATACATTTATAATATGATAACACCAAATCCTGACAGGGAAATGAGGATCAATAAACAAAATAAAAGGCCAACGACACACGTATCCTCTATGGCATAAAGTTGACCACTCCATCTGTTCAATAGTTTCTACTACCTGATCTACCTACATCTCAAAAGATCATCAAGTTTGTTTTTCACTGGTCAAAATGAAGAAACTTTAAAACCTCAATTGACACACAGGAAAATTTAATTCTAATCAAACTTATCATGTTAATAGTAGAAGAAGTTATAGTAAAAGAAGTTCATACTACTATCTTTTGATATATTCTTCACCAAATTTTATAGAACATACAAATATATTTGAGTTTGAACTTCAAATAGGAGAGAATGTGACCCAACCACATGATTTGTAAAGGAAACTATGGGACAATTAAGTAGAAAGATATCTTGAAATTGTACAATGACAGCTAAATAGCAACAAATTAGGCTAGAATGACTAGTGAAAAATTGGAGGTAGTGTTATAAAACTAATAAATATGATTTATAGAGCCCTCATTTGTAAAAATTTGCTCTTTGGTCCCGCTATAGTATAATGACATTTATAACTAGAATAGAAATTAAAATAGTATCTGGCGATTGAAACACCAAGGTCACTTATAGATGGTTTCCCAAGAAAATTGAAATTGAGTATGCACCACATATAGTGAAAGAGATATTACTTCAAAAAAACAGAGAGTAGCTTCAGATTTGAGCAGGTCATACTTATGGAAACAAAGTAATTGATAAGGCCATATTTGTGCGAAAATACAATAAGACACTTCCCCAAGTTATTCAGGATATTTTGAAAAATTATAATCACGTTGTTTCATATCTGTGAGATGTAGGCACTAGAATAAGGAACTTTTCCTTCATGCACATCCCAGCTAAAGCAAGGTGGTTTCTGATTTCCTGTATATCCTTGGATTCTTTGCAGGTAACATAAGTATAATTTGATCTTTGTTATTTGTCATATATTTCACTGATTCTTCTTCTCCTTTCAGGCTGTTATAATTGTTACAGCCTTTTGGGAAAAGCTGCCTATTTCTCGTTTAGTTTGGTTAATTTGTTGATTTACACATATCTCAGCTCGAGACTGAGAGAAGCAAATTTTATTACATTTCACACTAGAATGAAATCATCTACCGTGTAAAAATAGCTACTAGACAAAAATGGGAATGGAAAATATATGAGTTGACTGAGTGAAAAACTTAGATCAGCAACAATGAGTTCTTGTATCATATCTTTTTTTCCTTTCAGTTTCGTAAGTAACTGATACCCAGATTCATTTCAGAAAACACAAACTGAGGTTATATTTGTTGAAGTGGAGCCTATATCAATTCCTTAGTTCAATACATCTAACTTCAAACTAATATAAATATATATTAAGCTCTAAAACCTGTTACTCGTAATAAGGATGAAAAGATTAACAAAAATATGCTTGAGTACCATGCTGAGGTTATATTTGTTGAAACTTAAATGACATTTTACTGAACATGATTCAGCAGACATAATATTGACCAGGAGATGTACTAGGCATCTTCTGCATCGTCAGAAGTTCAGCACATGCAAGTATTATTCACAATTAACGAGGATGAGTTAAAATATATGCAAAACAATTAGACTATAACTTAAAAAGAAATAAACAAGTGAAATTCATCTTTATCAATACAAATCATTGAAAGATCAACAATGCTTAGATGCAGGGAGGATCAGAAGTACTCACATCAAATTGTACAGTTGGGCACATAGCCAGAATGACTGGTAAGGGAGGTGTTACCTGTTTAAAAGAACAGATATGTAAAGATACAATGATGCATAATATGCAAGGGGGTGTAAAGTATATTGAGGCCCAACAACAGAAACAGTATATCAATGAACCTCACAAGGTTAACACGAATTTATATTACTTAGCATCATGTTCGCTATTGCAGAGAAAACGGTGAAGTGGTTACATTATGTCGTTAATGGGAAACAAGGAACAAAAATTGCTGGTAATCTTATGTCATCAATGGGAAACAAGGAACAAAATCTGCTAAGAGATACACGGATAAAGTGATGCATCCAAACAAATGTTACTCTGTATTCTACTGTAGTCAACATTTGAACTCATAAAAAAAGTAGAGTGAGTTTTATGGTTATACGAAGTAGGTGGAGAAAGATATTAAGGCCAAAACTTACAAAAATGATTGGGATAAAAAATTCATATGACATGTATCAAAATCTAAAGATAAAACATCTTAAGGAAGATTACATACCATGAAAATCCTTTGCATCTGTGATATTGAACCAGCAAATTTTACATTTTCTGGATTCTTCTTATACTTCAAGTCCTTGCAATATGGGCAGTTCATATATATTGGTAGATTTTTGCTTAAAAGAGAAAAAACTGATCCACCATTGTCAAGGGTGATTGATTGAAGAGCAGTTCCTAAATCATCTTGGGAATAATCAAGAGCTGTTGTACTCGCCTGTTTTACTGCTTTTTCAGAAAAGCGAACTTGATTCTCAGAATGTGTCCTTCCATTAAGTGCTCTCTCCCTCAACTTCTCAGAGCTTCTCTTGTTCGAAGCCCTAGCAATCGTTCCATTTGACTGCTTATGAGCTTTCTCATGGACCTTAGCTAACTTAGAGGGATCTCCCGTTGTATGTTCCTTGTCCATAGACAATGGGGCAAACAACTCTGCAGGCACTGAATAAAAGGAGCCTAGGTGGCTAAGGTGGTCTGGAGTTAGTATGAAGCGGTGTCCATGAGGACACTCATATTCATATCCAATGTAGAGCGTTGAATATGGCATATTAGTTTTCTTCATTTTATCACCATTAAACACTTGCACAGGAACTATATTTCCACCTGTCTGTACAGCTGGTTTTCGGTCGGATAAGCCATCTCTTCTGGTCTCGGTTCCATGCACTGTAGAAATATCATTAGTTTTACCGGAGTCTTGATAGTCCAATTGTTCATTAATTTTCTGGACGCCATTTCCTGTTTTATTTGTATTTTTTTTAATAACCTTTTCCATATTCAACAAGGATTGTTTTTTCGATTGAAGAGGTGGGAAATTTGAACTCATAGGTCCTGATCCAGCAACAACCTCAGAGAAAGGCTTTTTCAATGTGAAATTGGAGACTCCTCTTCCAAGTCCAATGAAATTATTATCAGATTTGAGGTTTTCCGTTGAAGGCCTCTTTTGTATTTGAACTCCATTACGCACTTCTCCAGGGGATGCAGTTGCTTTCTTCACACTTGCATCTGCTACCGAGAGATCTCTGATGTTGCTACTTAACCCATCCGGAGGTATTTGTTGCAAGCTAATACATGATGAATCATTCAAGGTTTTCTGTCTATCAAGTAAAACCCACTTCAATAAAGATCTAGCAGTTGAACAGAACCCACTCTGTTGCAAACCTTTCAATGGCTCATAATACCTTGTACCTCCAACTCGAATTAAACACCAAGATGAAGGTTGAATAGGACCTCCAGCGAGTCCCTGAGGAAATTGGAGTCCAGGAAGAAGCTTGTCGCATTCAGGGAAGAAACTTGTTATCACATTAGCAGTCTCAAAATCAAAAGGATCTGGCCGCAGCCGTCTTGAACGTCCACATGAGCATGCATGAAGGAATACATATCCACTGTAATGTGGCTTGCTCTCATCATGTCGCTGGTGTATGCATGGTCTTCCAGTCAAACTGACTGCATCACAGAGTTGCCTACCAGAAGCCCATATGGAAGTGCATTCATCCTCCAACTGCTTTATGTAACTATGCACTGTAGGCCCCTTAACCATTGAACTGAAAACATTTAAAGCCTTCTCCAGATGGGCCTCATGCTGAGAAGTAGAATAACAAATGGGTAATTCAGCAAGGTATACCTCCTTTGCCATGGGAAGGGATTTCTCACACCAAGAAGTACAAAATTTAGAAACTAAGCCTCTACCATTTTCCAAACAAGAGAGAGCAGCTTCAAGTGAGTCTTTGAGTTTGGGTTCATCT
This sequence comes from Echium plantagineum, assembly GCA_003412495.2. Classification (NCBI taxonomy): domain Eukaryota; kingdom Viridiplantae; phylum Streptophyta; class Magnoliopsida; order Boraginales; family Boraginaceae; genus Echium; species Echium plantagineum. Next base: position 30,499,040 of record CM016564.1, read on the forward strand.
GCAACATGAGAAGGAGGAACAAAATTCTGCTGATTTAGCAACCTTCTGGCTGTTACAGCCTCCTCTGCACATTGGAATTTTGCAGACAGAATCCTGTGGAACAAAATTTGGCTGGAAGATAACCAAAAGCCAAAACTTGGAAGATCAGGAGTTGCAGTTGTCTTTCCAGAAGAAGCTGAGGCAGCAGCGGCTGCTGCTGCAACCGCAACCATGCCAGCACCTGCAGCAGAACCACTATTGGAACTAGAAGTTGAGCCACCTTTTCCTCTAAATATATCACACTGCCTAAAGATAAATTCTCTCACAGAAAGTATATCCTCTTGTTTGGCACTTTGACCATGGCTCTCAAGTAAAAGGCAATCTGAAGATGCTTTCCCATTCAGTATATCTTCAAGTAAGCCAATGGCAAATCCAAGCGATTTGCCTCCCTGATTTGCTGATCTATCTACAAGAGCTACAGCCTTTGACGCATCAAGAGAAAACAAAGGTGCTGATATTGGAACACCAGAAGTTCTTGAACCTGGATGGTTAGCCTCAGATCCTGATAGCGTCCGACATTTCTTAATTGAAAAACGAATTTGGCCCTCAAGCGAGGACTGTAATCTCTTCCGAAAACTGCCTTCAGACTTGTTCACAGGCCTTGCGAGCATGACAACTGAACCAGATCCTTTTGTAGGAAAGTTTGACCTAGCCATATTGTTGGAGCTCGACGTCTGATTTAGTGAGGAGCTGTCAGCTGGCTCCTCAGAACTAACAGTAGGAATTATGTCAGAGAACTCATCAAGAAATACAAAAAGTATGACTGGGCTGCATTGCCCTGGTATTAAGGAGCTATATGAGCCTAGACCTGACATCAATGCAACTGCTGAGGCATTACGGCTTAAAATGGCTCGACCTCTTCCTGGAGATGGATTTTTAGATGGTGTTCCTGATGGCAAGTTTGAGCTAGAGGGGCCTGGTGAGTTTACCAGTGACCTCACAAATGGGATTATCACATGTTTTGCAGTTTGTAAGAGACGGAACTTCTGAAGAACCTGGGTATTAAAGTGCAACCCTTCTTGTATAAAAACAATTACATGGCAAACCTGTTCCACAAAGTTACTGGAGTTGGTTACTGGCACAGTCCCAATAGGAATAAAGAACTCCAAATATATTCATGAAGTTAATTAAGTAAAGAAGGGTAAACATATCATAATTTCTTAGTGTCGGTCAATAGAAAAACCAGTATTTGATTGACAAACTTTATGAACTCCAGCATTGAGGTAACAGAATGATTCACATAATCTCATAAAGAAATATGTACACATATCACAGAATTTGAAAAGGTTGCATACCTATTCCAAGTTACTATGTCGTACACATGTTTACTGATCTCTGCACAGGGGACTACCATAAAGTAAGAGCTCTCAGTTATCCCCAAACAAAATATATATTCAGCATGAAGCCAAACGTCTGCACTGTATAAGCTCAAAAGAATTGTTTACCCTAGTCCACTGGCTTCCACTACATTACGTGCAAAGTTATTTTCACACACGCTATTTGTTTAGCCACTTAATAATATCTAACCTATCTACATATGTCGGTTTAATATCTTATTTAAGGTGAAAAGATTCATCCATCTAAATCTCTCTAAAACCCTCAACTTAATTCTCCCTAAATTTGACCACTCTAGCAATCATTTTGGAAATGTCATAAGGAACCCCTTTACTATGTTACCTTCATATTATCATAATAGACCTAAATCACATGAAGTTAATGAGATGCATGGCCCAAGATAGACTTCAATTCATGTACGTAATCCCACTTGTTTCATGTACGTAATCCCACTTGTTTAATTATCACACCTCAATAACACATAACATAATTGCAACCATTTAATATCTAGACATCGTCGTTCTTGGAGCACTTTCAGTTTTCACTTTCATTTCTAACAAGCTATAGTCCTATCATTTCTTGTGATAGTAGACCAGTAACATGGTATCTTATAAGCATCATATGCACGCCGATCAACTGTATTATGCATATGTGACCAAACTAACTGCATACGATAACATCACAATAACTAAATTGAAAATTGTAAAAGATATCGTTAAGGGTAAGATAGCTAAACACACAAATGATGATTTGATACATGAAGTTAATAAGAGCTGAGGCAATGCCATATCCATATATAACTTAAGTAAAATTTCTATGAGAAGACCTCCCTGACATACAACATGTTTGCAACAATATAATCACTACATCTTGACATCATTGTCTCCTTTTCAGCTCCCACTTTTATGAAGCCAAAGTCTTATCATTTTCCAGTGTACTAAAAACCAGTTACGCTTAGAGAAATCTGTACATACAAACGCTAATTCGTTACACTATGCTGATTCGTTAAGCATACAGAAATATAAACACACCACAGTAATGCATTAAATGATGCTGATTTGTTACATCATGCTGATTCAGCTAGTCTTTGACTGTGGTACTCTTCAAAAATATTTCTCACATCAATAACAGCATTGTCCCACCAATCGAAACGTGATTTTTCAGACTCCATTAACTTCACAAAGATCACATTTTGATGGTCAAAAGATACTATTATAACATATTTTCCTATAACATGATAATTTTAATATAAATTAAAGTTAAGTGTACCAAGTAAGCTTACAAAGTTAATTAATTTTGACTATTAACAAACAATGAAGCTGGACAATTTTTTTGAAATAGAAGTATTACCAATTATTAATCAAGAAACTTACTAAGAACATGAACAGCATCCCTTCAAGGTCCCCAAATTCATGATCTTCAACTACTGAACTTTCCATCACAGGGCACACAGTAAAAGAAAATTGCAAATACAATATACCCTTATTCTCATCATGGTAGTAGCTAATTTTCCTGGACTCAAACCACCTCATCATCTCATCACTAAATTCAATTTTTTCGGAGTAATTCAAAAATGGTTTCTCCAACTTCCGCGACCCAAATACGGCCGAATCAACCACTCTGTTTATCAAGGAGGATACATCAGCGAAGCGTTTTCCAATGAAACCAACTACAACAACGCCGTTTTGATAGGTAGGGGGGGGGGGGTTGGGGGGGGGGAGAGGGGGACGAAGTAGGACTTTCATGGGGTTTTGAGGGTGAGTGTTTAGGGGTTCCATGGGGATTCAGGTGAAGAATATTGGTTTGCTAATGGGGTTGATTTGCCATTGAAGGTTGGGGGTGGGGTGGGGGGGGGGGGGGAGGGGGGGGCTTCACACAGGGCGTTAGTAGAAGTTATTAAGACTTGGAAATTGGTGTGAAGGATATCAAGGAAATTGGTAATTTTATCGTGCGTTTGGATTGAGGTGAATCGTGAGGCTAAACATTTAAAATTAACCTAGGTTAGGGGAATGCAGGTGAATGTAGGTGAAACTATTATAAATCCTGTTTGGATACAATTACCCTTCACTAGGTAAAACAAAATAATTAATAACTTGAAAAACAACATTATATATAAAATTATTAACTATTAAACTGACATTTATATCCTTCTCTTTATTTCTATACAGAATATCTTGTTTTTGTTTGCAAATTAAATGTTATTAAATAAAAACATTAGCAAAACATAAATATGTTTTATAATAAAAAATAAAGAAACGTATCAATAATCTTTAGGAAATAAACATACACATGTTTAACAAAAGATAAACATAAACAACAAATATCGTGTACTTAATGATTAGTACACATATAGTACAAAAGGATTTATAACAAGGAATATGCCAATGCTCGTATATGTTGATTTACATACATTTCAAAGGTGATTTGATAATTAGATGATTAATTGAAAAAATGATTAACACTGATTATTGCACTAGGACAAAAAGCTAGACGTAGCAACAAACAACTATAATACACATGGACTGAAATTGAAAAGCAAAAAAATATGATCTTTTTTATTATTCAAGCGAGAAAGAGAGAGCAGCCAAGAAAGAACTATTTTTTCAAGCGGAAAGAAAGAGTTGGCAAAAATACGCAAGAAAGAAATGAAGCGGCAATTTATATGTTGAGGGATGTTTTGTTAGAGGCAAATAATATTTGGCAGAGAGTAATATTATTGATGGGTAGTTAAGTCTCATCTAATAATAATAATAAAAATTAATTCGTTAACCTAGCATTACCCACCGATTTGGGGGTGAATGATTTGAGGGTGAATGTGTTAACCTACATTAACCTAGATTCACCTACATTAACCTTAAAAAAAAACAAAAAACTGGTTCCAAACAGGGTGAATGATAAATTTCACCTAGGTTCACCCCAATCCAAACGGACGGTGATTTTTATTGTTTGGCTATTTTTCAATGTTTCAATTATAATACCTTAACATAAGATCTTCACATCATTATTTGTTATCACCTCACCTCTAATTAAAAAAAGGGCAAATGATACCGGACATGATTAACGTTTGATTTATCTACCACATTTACCACTGACGTTCACTTTCGTGCCAAATACATCAGTCATGTTCCAATACTACCCAACCCGTCTACTTTTCGTCAATTTTGCTGAAATCACATTTTTAAACACAAAAGTTAGAAAGGCAATTTAGTCACAACACTTAAAAGTATATCTGTTTCGTTTTCAAAATTGCATCTTTCAAGATTGTACTTGTTCAATTTTGGAGCTTTTCAAAAATTGAACATGTGCCGTTTCTCGAAAGCTTCAATTGATGGCCAATTAGGGGGAGAAATGAAATATCTAGAAGTAGTTATTAATAATTTTAAGTGTTGTGACTAAATTGCCCTTCTAACTATTGTGCTTACAAATACGATTTCAGCAAAATTGGCGAAAAGTAGACGGGGTTGGATAGTATTGGAACATGAGTGATGTCTTTGGCACGAAAGTGAACGTCAGTGGTAAATGTGGTAAATAGAGCAAATATTAGTGATGTCCGGTGCCATTTGCCCTTAAAAAAATTGGTTGTTTTTGCTTTTTATGATAAAATTTTGTAGTTTTTAGTTTTTAACGATAAAAGTTACGAATCCTCTATAATAACATGATTAAATAAGATATGATACTAAAAAATTCAAAAAAATAGACAAATAATAAAAATATAACAAAGAATGTCGCAGAAAGTATTACAGAAGATCCAAACTCGATTCTTACTGATTATTCTATAAACCCTCAAAAGAGTCAGAGTAGGAAAATATAGAGACAAGACAACAAATCCAAGATCAAATACACACTTGTTCACCTCACCCTCATTATCAATTTATCCAATCCTACCCCCCAACCCCCCCCCCCCCCCCCCCACCCACCCCCTGAATGCAGCAGGTTGTTCTTGCAGCCATGGCAGCCCACACCATCCTCACTACTGCATCTGCATCCTCAATCCAATCATTGGCCTTCACAATCTCCAACAAACACTCTACCTCTCTTGTCCCATCTTCCATCTCCACCTCATCTTTCTTGGGAGGAACCCCACTCAAGTTCAACAACTTGTCCATTTCAGCTGCATCAGCAAAGCCTCTTACGGTGGTCGCCGCCACCAAAAAAGCAGTGGCTGTCTTGAAGGGTACCTCTACTGTTGAAGGGGTTGTCACCCTTACTCAAGAAGATGAAGGTATGCTTTATTATGAGATTGAAATGTATGTACACTTAGTTACTGGGAAAATTACAAGACTGCAACTTTATCAATTAAATCGATTTTTTATATAATGTAGGAGAATTTGCAATCCATAACAAATTTCGTATTTTTCTATATCATAAATACTCCATTAGTGTCATTTATTTCTTCTTACTTAGTATCTAACTAATCTATGTAATATCTAACCAAGTACCCATATGATATTCAATTTGTTTGAGGTAGTTGTTAAAAAGATTGGATGGATGTTATGGTATGCAACTTTTATTGATAGGCGATATAAATGCATTCAAAAAGGTGTTATTCTCAGCGTTCTCTCCGTTAGTTACATTGGGGTTTTGTTTTGGGTTTATTGTGAATTCTTGCAGGACCAACGACTGTGAATGTTCGTATCACTGGGTTGACTCCTGGGGAGCATGGTTTTCATCTTGTGAGTGGTTTTGTTTCTTTCTTCAATATATGCGGAATAATTGATTGTGTATTGTTTCAATATCGATTAGATGAGTTGTTGTAATAGCCTTTTTGAGAACGAATTGACTGCCTATGTATCATCTCAAGCCGGTTAAGCCAGTTTATGTATATTGATTCCGTAATGTATTTTTCTATTACCATCTATTCAGTGTACAACTTAACACTACCCGAATTTCATAAATTAACATAGGTAAGCAAAAAATCAGCTTAAATTTTATCACTGTACAGGAGACAATTCTATACTAATGCTGAATGTATTCGTGAATTTCTGTATTTTGTTTTACAGCATGAGTTTGGAGATACAACAAATGGGTGCATTTCAACAGGTTGGTTCTCCATGTCCTATTTGGATTGCTCACAAATTAGTGTGAGGAGCTCATGCCCAAGCTATACTCACACAAACTTGTATAAGTTCCCAAACATAGCAAGCCAGACACAATCTTAATAATTAAGGCATTATTATATTCTCAAAATGTTGTCAATTGTGGTAGTCTAACTTATTACTGGATTGACTTGATTTTTGTAATGAAATAGGACCACATTTTAATCCAAAAGGGCTCACACATGGAGCTCCTGGTGACGAAGTCCGCCATGCGGGTGACCTGGGAAACATAGTTGCCAACACCGATGGTAGTTCCTTACTCGAGTTTAATAGCTAATTTCAATTTCTTGTAATCTTAGTGAAATATTTAATGCTACTTCTTTCATAAAATTATTATAATGGCATAATATGTTGTGATCAATGTGATGTAGGTGTGGCTGAGGCAAAAATTGTCGACAATCAGGTTGCTTTATGATACTTGTTCAGCTATCTTAGTGTTACATTCTCGAATTTTACGTGTTGACGTCTCCATTTTCTATAATATGCAGATACCATTAACTGGTCCTCACTCAGTTGTTGGTAGGGCATTTGTGGTTCATGAGCTTGCAGATGACCTGGGAAAGGGTAACCTCTATAACTTATAGCTTGCAGGAGTTCATTTTCAGTGAAAAGAAATCTCATTCTGCTGCTATGTTATGCAAATCACTTGTCTTGTTACAATAACTTATGTAATCTCTCTTTGATCATTAATGTACAGGTGGCCATGAACTTAGTCTAACCACTGGCAATGCAGGAGGACGATTGGCATGCGGTATGACTATTGATGTTTTATTGACATATTATCTGCATTAGGATATCTAGTATTCTGTCTCAGAACCACTTATTTGTCATATGACTTGGTTAAGTTTCTGGCCTGACATTTGTTCTTCTTAAGAAATTCCTGCTGATGGCACTACTTAGTTTTAAGGCGATATGCACATATGACTGACTCACTGACACTGTCAGGCAGAGTCGTAGGATTGTTCAAATATGCTATACTTACACTTGATATGGATATGGCACTATGGCAGAATCAAGCTGTAGTTTTACTTTTAATCTGTAGCATATATATGGCTACCACTTCTTAAGCAGAATCTTAAAATTCTTCAACTATGCTATAGTTGGAGCTTGTAGGTGGTATGGACATGACAGACTCAAGTTGTAGTTTTAGTGTAATTCGCAAGTTTGTATAAATTTAAAGTTTTTTGCAATATGATAATGGGTAATTTTGGAATAAGTTGTGATCTAAATATCTTCAAGCCAACAAAGTCTTATAATAAGTATCTTCTAATCTTGGTAATATGGCTGGGTTCCAACTTTGTTGAAGAACTGTTTTATTATCCTGAGGTCAATAGGTTAATAGATCATGTGAAGTGTAATAGATAATGTGTTTGTTATGAAATCACTTCCTACCTATTTTATATAAAGGGTTGTTAATATCACAACTTAATACAAGATACTTCCAGGTCTTTATTTCTCCACTTAGAAGCGTTCCTCTCTAGCCTTGTTGTGTGCCCTCTATGAAGCAGGCTTTTCCTTCCGCAATGGCAATCATATATGTTAGATTAATGTTCCATTGCTCTATCTGAATTATACAAACTTTAAAGTTCGTTACTTAGTCATTTCCTCTACATATTCCTATCGCATAAAGTCTTACTAGGCTAACCGCTAATGTCATCCCACGTTCTTTATGTCTGGAAAATCTATCGGATGTACACCTCCCATATACCCTTTCATAATTTATTAAACCTATCAGTAGACAAAAACAAACTTGTAGCTTATTACGCTAGCATCTCGAGTCATGCCTATTTTGGGTTGGTTTAAACATTCAATCCACTTTGATGTGGTTTGCTAAGTGAAGCAAGCATGTGTTGAAGCTTTTGACATGGTAGTTTCTTCTCTCATAATTAATTGAACAGTTGTTGAAACTCAAATAGCTTAATTCATAGTTTAGCTGGATAATATACTGTCTTAACAAAGGAGTTGAATTGCTCAGTACGTGTTTTCTGCTTGGATAAAGCCTCATACCCTGCTATCTACTGATTTTCTTTTTGAAGACCAGCCTTTGAATTCTTTGCTTGTCTATTATAGAGAAAATGCTGTGGTTTCATTTGTACATTTAAGTTGCTAGATCACAGTTTTGTTATATATAATGAGAAGCAATCTCGATGCATGTAATGATTGTCACTTGTGTGCTCTGCAGGTGTTGTTGGCTTAACTCCATTGCAATAAGCACTCTCTACCGTGGTCGTGATTCTTGGAAAGCCATTCTAAGTCATTCATCATCATCTACCAATCAGTAATGATCCCTTGCGGGAAGCCTTTCTTTGTGTTTCGATAGATGCAAGATCCAGAGAGAAATCTGGCGATAGTATCGCATGTTCTAGTAACATATATTGACCCGTATATTATTTGCATTACGCTGTAATAAGTGAAGCTTGTTTGCTCACACACCGAAACGTTAATTTCTGAGTTCAAAAGAGTTGCAATTCTTACATGAAAGAGGCAGGTTATAATTAAAGCTACTAGTATTAGGATGTTACAATATATAATACACTCCTCTTTATCTACTATCATTGTATTAACTATACAAGTTTTTTCAACTTCAATCGCCTTTTCCTCCGTTCATCCCTTGATGAAGCAATGGGATATGTCCAACAAACAAAGTAGCATGTCCCATGAGCTTATCCTTCCTTGAAAAGGTACTCCCACAAGAGCATTGCCACTTAAGGTCACCACAATGCTTCTCATGAGTCCTCAAATCAGACAACACAGAAAATTGTTTCCTATTACATCTCTTGCAGACAAACATTTTGGGACAGTGGCTTCTCTTGTAATGATTCTTCACACATATCATTGATTTCAAGGGCTGAAATTTTGCATGCTTTCTGTTCCACCTACACCCTTCCTGAGGGCAAGAATATTTTTTAGGCAACATATTTATTTGTGATGATGATGAGTCGTCTTCGTCTTGATGATCTCCAACACCTCCTATCTTTCTCTTCAATGGATTACATAGTGCAGCACTTGACTTATACTCTTCCCCATGTGCCCTCATATGCATCCTCAAATTAGCATCCCTTTTGAACCCTTTTCCACAAACTTGACAATAATGTGTATACTTAGCCAATATGTCAGCAGCATCAAGTTCAACAATGTCATAATTTCCTGGAACATTTTCTTGAAAAGTTACTCCTTTATCATAATTTACATCCCTCTTTTCAAGATTACTACAACTACCACTCTGCTTATTTCCATTATTTTTGTAGCTGTGATCATACCATTCCAGGGGTGCCTCTGTGTGATTAATTGGAACAATATTCTCTTGCAGATGAATATCATCCAGGACGTTGAATCTGTCGTTCGCTGCTGGAATATCATGCATGGTACTACCAAGAGATATCTGTTGACAAGAGAACAACATAGAAGAAGCTGTAGCAATGATTTCTTGAATTAATGTTTCCATGGTAGGAATAGCAATCGCTGCCGTTGACTCAGAGTTACGTTGCCCATCGTCGTCTGGACCGATGAACATGGTAACTATAGATTGAACTTGGTTGACTCTATCTTTTAAGATCGACAGATTGAAAAACAAAGAATTTGCAAGTGTTTCGGAAGTTGAATAACTAGTTGTTGTTTGATCAAAAGATGAAGATAGCTGCATGGATTTTTGATTGATAGGATATTGTTGTAGTTGAGGGAGGTTTGAGTAACATATATTTGATTCTCTAGCCATATTGGACAATCAAAATGGGACACAAAATGAGAGAAAATTGAAGGTGTAATTTGCAATGGAAGTTGGCTAGAGGCTAATAAGCTTACTGGATGGAGACTTAGAAAGTCAACTCAATTAACCTTTAGTTCTGACCTTCCTCAGATAAGTCTAATTTCAAGTTTAGGAAAAAGTCTTCAGATAAGTAAGTGAAGGTATTAATTAACAGGCAATTAAAAATTTATATTCTTGCTAATTATATGTTCTTTTGTAAGTAGTCCACATTACTATCAAAATTTATGTCATTTTCAATTCCTAAGTTCTATAATCTATTATTTTTATGTGCATCACGATGTCACCCTCCACGCATGGACCAATTAGAATTTACTTATTTACATATGTTTGAAATGGCCAAATTTTGTTTCATAAATTTGCTTTCCTTATTTCATAATCTTCTCATTTAAATTCCCAAGTTCTTATTTTTGAAAAGTCATTAAAAAAGTAAATATATTTGGCAATATTAGTGGGTATTTATTGTATAAAATATATATATAAAATAACTAATTATATTAAATTTTACTACTATAATTAAGGATAGCATGAAACTTTTTGTAAAAAGAAAAGTAGAAAACTATGAATTACCCCTTCACCAATTGTATATGTACTAGTCACGAGGAAAAGTTACACGGGCCTATTCCCACTTGAAAATTAACTAATTATTTTAAATTTTATTAGTATAATTAAGGAAAACATAAAGCTTTAAAAAAAACTTCCAATTATTCGATATCAACAGGCCCGATCAAATTTGTTAAGTTGTAGTCTCTCGATCCCTAAATGACCGCTCAACTCTTAATTTTGATGTATGATTATTTTTTGAATTTTAATCTTAAATATATTTTCAGTATTTTGTGAAAATGTAAGAATATAGTAATTTAAATTTTCATCCCATTTTACGATCAACATATTATATTGCAATTCAAATAAAAATAATGCATTTGTTAGTTACCATCATTCAAAAAGTAAATTGTACGATGTTTTTTGGGTATAGAGGAAATATTTGTTAAAAAGATTACCAAATGCTAGTATTTTTAGTATGCTTTACTTTTAGGTTAGTGACAATGTCAAAACAATTTTTATATTGTCAGAGCAAAATCATGCTCAATTCCTTTTATAACTTTTTTAATATTAAACTATATTTTCATCATAATCTCAATTGTTAATTATAGAATTTATTTACGTTTACATTATTGAAATAGAGATAACATTTATTCTTATTAACAATGGATATTGTAATTAAAAGTCATAAATCAAAGGATATAAAAAAAATTAAACATAGTTTTACTTTGGCGATATGAAAATTGCTCTAGCAGTATTTAATATGGTTATGTTGATTCACATTGAACTCATACGTCAATTAACTAATTAAGAACGGATTAACCACCTAAAGTATCATTCTTAAGAAACCCAATGACTGCATTATTTACACCCTTTGTTGGCTTATGGTGGAAATACCCGACTCGATAAATACCCGACCCGCTCGATAAGTTAACGGATAATACTCGACCGGCTCGATAAGGTATCTAGTTTGACTTTAGTACTCGATTCGACTCGATAAGATGCCCGACTCGATAATTACCATCCCGTTAAGGTAATTATCCGACCCGACGCGATAAATACTTGACTCGTTAAGGTAAAAATAGAAAGAACTTATTTTTTAACACAAATAAAGATGTATTAGTATATTTTAAAATTTTAATAAATTAAACAAACCTTAATTCTTTCAAATATTCATAATACGAACACTTTCTCTACCCGGGAGTCACTTCAGTACCTAGGACTACTATCCCAGGATTCCAAACATAGATTTAAAGTGTCAATTGCACAAGCCTTAATTATAGATAATTATTTTTACCATATATATTGAAATTACGAGTATTAATTTATTTATTCATTTATTAACGGACAGGGTATTTATCGAGCGAGTCGAGTATTTCAAACGAGCACAACCTTATACCCCTACCCTACTCCTTAAGACCTTAACTATTGAGCGGTCTATCGAGTCGAATACTCGAGCCGGGTGCTCAAGCGGGTAACGGGTTACCCGACTCGTTTCCAACATTACAGTTATATGGAGTATTAAATGTTTGGCATAATAAAATACGTACAGTGCAACTGCAAATACAAGCATTCAATCAATGGGGGGTGGGGAGTGAAATCAGAATAAGAAATGCTGGACCAAAACTCGGAAAACAAATATCATAGAAAATGCTATACTAATATACATCTGATGAAAACACAGGCAGCTCCAGTAGCTTTCTAACACTTTCACCAAAAGGATTTTGTTCACTAAATTGGTATAACATCAGGAACCTTCATAGCTACATTGTTAATGAAGTTCAGAGTTCAAACACAACAATCTTACTCATCGTTTCAGATTTACGAACCTCAAAAACAAAAGATAGGTCGGGGACTCCATCGGCCAAAAGACCGAGCTACAACAATATCCAATCAAATACATATTTTGAAATAAACTAGAATGTACTGGCTTATCAATTGCTAACATGAAAGTCGCTACACCGCCTTTTTCAAGCGGAAGCAAACAAAATGAATAAATGAAACCATTGCCACATAATATGACATGATAATGAGCATAACCACGACGAAATGAACAAATTAGTTCTAATTTTTGCAGACCAATGGAGAGAGTATTACAGTATTACACTTACATTATCCAAATCAACAAAACAAACCATCCATCAAACACAACTGACATAAACAGTTATGCAAATAGATACATTTCAAGCTGAAATGAAGTTGACTACCTACATAACGTACTAGTGTCAATAACAGCACGATCAGCAATAACATTCACTTGGCAAGTATGCCTTGTTGGAGGCTGTCCTGTTGTTGCTGATAGTTCAAAGGCCTCCTGAACAGCATGATGTGTGGCTCTGGTCGGTGAATCGCATAGTGCACCCATCCCCTGCTTTGCTGAACTCCAATCGCACGCCATTCATTCTATCCATACCAATACACAAAATCCACATAATTAATAAACCATAACATATACCAGTAATACCACACCTAAGCAATCATCCATTATTATTAACCAATTATTGCACTAATATAGTGTGGCCACTAGCTAACCCTAATGCTATGTTAAAGCAATTAATCTTTCCTTCAACATTTGACAACTAGTTATCTCACAAACAGTTGACTGAAAAACAGATCCACACAAAAATCATCACGCCTGAACGATTAGACCAATAATAAAGATAAACATATAAATCAGAGACTAAATTTAAAGAACTTGACTCAATTACTGCAATTGAAAAAAAACCCTATAAAACCTTCAGAAACCAGAGTGAACACAAGAGTGAAGACTAATTACCTCGCTGAGGAGACGATTCTTAGGTAACAATTTAGCGACTTCCGAAGGAAGAACAACGTGCCTGAAACCGATATAAAGAGCAAATTAAACATCAGTTTCGAAATAAGAAACGAGCAAACATCAATCAATTGAACAAATGGAGAAAACATGAGAGTAAAATAGGTAAAATTACCTGTACTCATAAGTATCATCGAAATATTTCTCGGAGTATTGAATCTGACCCATTTCTACGAATTTCTCCAAAAATCAATCAAATAAAATCTGGAAAATAAACGGCTTAATAATAATAATGATCTAGAGAATCAACTAAAAAGCTCTAGGGAATTGAAATTTGAATTAATGAAAAGAAAAATGAAATGTTTACCTTTTCGGGTGTGGATGCTGCTTGAGGTATACGAGAGATAATAATGAAATAGGAGGGGTGGGATATAAATAAGGTGGAGTGGAGTGGAGTGGAGTATATTTAGATCAAAAAAGTTTGCTGTTGGGAGCGTTCCATTTTGAATTTCAAATTCCTGATCAGCTTCCCGCTACTATTATCTTCTCCTTGTAATACATTATACATGCACCAATTCAAAAATCTACACTATACTTGGGGAACGGGTGAATTAAGAGTTTTATTTAGTGAATCCTCATGTTTTTCAATTTTTTTAATTGTAGTAGAAATTATAAATAAATGTTTGTTCAAGTGAAATATTTGTTCAAATATAAATTCGAGTAAATACTTTTGCATGACAAATTATTAACGATTATTTTATTATAATTATTAATTTTATTTTTTATTTAATAATTATTATGATACACAACCATCGATTGTGCCCAAAATACAAGTTAAAAGTTAATTGCCCATTTTGTCTTTTATTTATGAGTTTAATCTCAATTGCTTTGTTTGAGCACAGTCTTGTCTGTGGAAAGAATTTCGTCTTTTTTGTATAACTTTTTTTAATTAAAATTATAATTCAAATGATGTATTGTTATAAAATCAAAAAACGAAAAGATAATTGTATATCAACAATTATCAACAAGAGGATAAATAGTGGATTTTTCCGTTCTCACAAGTATTTGACACAACTCAGATATCATAGAAATATTCTTGAACTCTGGATAATTAAAGACGTCTTCCTTGTAATGCCTTAACTGAATCTTTAGATTGTCTTTTCTGTATCTGTGAAATCTTCAGGGTGGAATTTCTCAACAAGCTTACAAATATTTTCCACATTAAACATTTTATAGCCATCTTTAGGATCCAAGGACGCACAAAGAATAATCAAGTTGTTTCATTGAACCTATTATTCAATTTTGCCAAATTCAAATCTATAATTACATTAAACAAATCATAATGGTAATGATGCTCCACGGTGATGGGATTAGTCACTTGTTGTCTTTGACTATATCGAGCACGACCAACCGAATAAAGAGCACTCATTTCAGGAGTCACAATACCTTCTTTCTCGCAGAATGATTTCACTTTTTCAATGAATTGTTCCCATCTACCATCTCTCAGTCGTTGAATTTGCAACTTAGTACTTCTCACAAGATCCATCACATTCAATATATCTTGATATTTACGTTGGACTAATTGACAAAGATCATGACTGATTTCCAAAATCGCCTTCATCATATGCAAAACAAAAACAAATGCAAATGATGTTAATGTCTTATAAGCTCATTCGACATCCCCTCGCTTAGAAGTGGTCCTCCTTCCATTGTGTATATCCTCCAATATAGTGCAAGTTGGTGAGAACAATTTTAGTTAACTGCATACAGAGTTATAATGTGATCCCCACCGAGTGTCACCTGCTCTTTGCAAACATTAAGTCCGATTCAAGCCGTTTCCAGTCTCTAACTCATCATGAGCTACTAACATTTCTATTTCACTAGCTTGAGCATGTTTCAATTCTTGGATTCTCTTACATGAACTATCAACACAATTTAAAATGAACGGTAATTTATTCTCAAAAAAATCATGGACCAATCCTACCTCTCTCGCCGCTACAACTGGAGCCAATAGGAGCTGATAGGCAAAACAATATACAAAGTAGGCAAATTTGCACTCATTGAAAATTAGTGCTTTTATACCATTAAATCTACCACTCATATTACTAGCACAATCGTAACCTTGACCACGAATATTATTTACACCTAACTCATGTTCCCTCAGTAGAAAAAAGATAGCATTTTTAAGAGTTTCAGATGTCGTATTATGCATGTTAGGAAAAATGCCTTGAATCCGTTTTACACCAGTGGATCAGATCTAAAGCCACGAGCTCTCCTAGTTTCATTAGATTTTCCTGATTACCTATAAATAGGATACTTGTTCAATAGACTTGAATGAGCCAAAAAAAAGACTTAGAGAATAGATTTCATGTTTTCTATTCTCTGACTAGGAATAATGTAGGCTAGAGATTCTATTTATCTGAGATCTGATTGATCAACTCTGTGACCTGATCTTCCCATTATAGTAACCGTGGAGTAGTCCTAACATGTTGTTAGGGAGATCACGTTAAAATCTGGTGTTCTTTACTTTCAGTACTTTACATAATTTCTTTATCTTCGTTGTTCACCAAATTAGTCGATCACAATTCGCTTCCCTTTTAATAATGCACGTGGATTAAGTCCAAAAGTCTTTCTTCAATGAAACCACCCTCATTCACATATCTCAACACAACGGCCATTTGTTCCTTACTTATATGTAGACTCATCAACGAGAATACAAAATTTAGCATCTCCAATCTCTTGACGAATTAACGGTCATTTGTTCCTTGTTAGAAATTTTGCCAAAAGTTCTAAAATTTCTTTTTGAACTAGAGGAGATGTGTACATAGCATTCCCCGAAGCATTTTTCATAGTTACAGCAGCAACTCCATCATTGTAAGACCCCAAAAACTAAAGTAATGCAAGAAAATTACCTCGTCGATGAGAACTCTCCTTCTCATTATGTCCTCGTAAATGAAGACCTTGATCAGTGAGAAATCGCAGTATCAATTGAAGCTTGAAGTCGTAAGCGATTTTCAGCTATATGTAGTTTAGTATATTTATTAATAACTTTGTCAATGTGTTGTGCTGAATTTCTCAAATCAATCCCAACATTTCATGGCACGGTCATGTGATGAGTTTACTTATCCCATATGTTGTTTCAGAAAACAATCATTACCAGTTACTTTTCTCCAATTTTGAAATCCCGTACTAGTAAATGCAACCGACTTATCTGATGGTTTGCTGAATAAATAACAAGGAAGACAATATGCATGATGAGTAATAATTGAAAAAAAGAAAAAGAAAACTTAATAACAAGTTCATTACCTGTAGGGTGAGCCGTTGCTTGATATGGTGTCGTGAATCCTGATTGAATTGGTTTGTCAATTGTGAAAAATCGTGCTTTGATTGTGAGTGAAAGATCGTGCCGTGATTTGTGAATTTGGAGGTTACTTGATAATATTCCACATCCCACCAGCAATCTATCGAATTCTGGGGCAGTTTGTGAAACCATTTCAACGCCGGTCTAGACAAACTACTGGGGAATGCCCTAGCATACACCTCATCTTGGCTCGCCCATAAGGATAATTGCGAATCGAATGAGTTGAGATGGTTCGTTGGGTCTCCGACACCACTGAATGTGTCAAATTTTGGCATTCTAAAGCCCTTCGACATCTCTGCGTCCCTTAACCCTCTTGAATATGGTTGCTACATGCTATGCCTCTCGGGTCCTCGGGTAGGGATCATGTCTTTCATGGCCTCTTTGATCATTTCCTCAAAGCGGCATCATCCCTTCAGCCCCCAGCATGGTTCTGCCCCCGAGGATAGTCTGTCCTGGAATCTTGTGGGCTCTGTGGGCTATACTTTCTCCGCCTGGTCTCCGGGTCCCGGGCACCCCTCCTTCCCGGGTAAGGGCTCCCGCTCTCATCGTCGGAAGGGTATGAATAGTACCATTCCTGCCCAGGTTTTTGGTTGTCCCTACGCGGGGATCTACACCTAGGGGAACGCCTTCTCCTAGCAGGACTCCGGTTTTCCCTTCTCGGGGACCTAGAATACATGCCCCTCCCTCTTGAGGGATGGGAGGAGTGAGAGTGAGACTCCCCGGATGTGACCGAACGGTCTCGGTGCTGAGTGTATGTAGGGGAAGAGGGATGCCAGTCCCGAGATTTATCCGGGTAAGGGGACCTGCTCCTTCTCCGAACACATGAGGGTCTACTATGATGATCAATCCGCTCAGACGACGCTAATTGAGTGGGTCAATTCCCCTAGTTGGGGCATCTACTTCAATAAAGTTGTCGATGGACTCTTTGCCCGGTCTTCGCTAGATGGGAGACTCTGGTCTCCTTTCTACTCTGGATCTCATGAAGGGTCTCGGCTGGGTCTCCCGGCTTTTTGGGCTTCTCAGATGTTGGGCTCCGGCTCATCCGGCCCAAGTGGGTAGCCTGCGGTCCTGTCCGGGGTCTTCTAGGAATCTCGGATCCCGGTGGTCTGTCTCCTTGTCCAGCTTGCTCTGATTGGTTTTCCATGTCCAACTCCAGTAGCTAGACCACGACCGGCTAGGTCGCAACCACTCTGACGGTCAAGTTAGTAAAGGTTCGAAGGAGTGACTAGTAAGTATGGAGCAAGAATAGCATTACCTTCCACTAGTGCTAGTGGGTGTGCATTTATAGACTTGAGCCATTTTGTCTTGATGTGTTGAGATCCTTCCACGTTGACGACTAGGATCCCCTGGCCCTTCTTTCTTCCAACCCCCTTATAGTTTGACGGGCCACTATGTGAACTGGGCCGCCTGGCCCAGGGATCCAAGAGGCCCAGGTATATCACTAAGAATATAGGCCTCATGACCGTCCTTCTTATTTTGTTTTGTCACTTTACTTTTACACAAAATTTTAAAAAAAAACTAAATTCATCTTACAATAATCGTTTTCCTTTCACAAATTTGAAATAAAGTTAAAGAAGAAGTACTATTTTTTTTTGAAACTTAAAAATGAATTTTTATTACTCCATCCGTCCATAAAAGATTGATTCATTTTGACTTTTGGTGGTCAAATTTTAAAAAATTTAATCAAGAATTCTCATTAAACGATAAGGAATAGTATAGTCATGTGGGATCTTGTTAGATTTGTCTCGATATATATTTTTAAAATATCAACTTTTTATAATTTTTCGGATGTAGAATAAGAGATATTTATGTTTTAAATTGAGTTTTGTTGACCACCAAAAATCAAAATGTATCAATCTTTTACAGACGGAGGGAGAATTTTTTAAAAGATAATTATAAACATAATATAAAAAAGTTTCATGGACTTCAAAACTCTAATACAGCTCAAACTACATAAATCAATCCCGGGCTCGGTTCAAACTTAATAACGGGACTTCATAATCTACTTCATACTAGATGGTTGTGCACAGTTCAACATATGCGAGTTCGTTTATCATATTTAAAATATATGTTGCTACATTAATTTTTACATGTATTTATGATGGTAAAATATTTCTTGTGAAATTCAAAATATGTGTATGATAAAAATCATTGAATAAATATACAATTATATATAGGTAATTATTTTATTCATCTTAACTATATATACTTAAATAATTTAATGTATAAAATAATAATAAAGGTTTGCAAATTTTCAAAAAAGATAAATTAAATGGGAGTTAGTATGCACTTTAAACATGTGTCACTTGCTTACTGGTCTAAAAAGATCACGAGCTTCACTAAAAAAAACTAATTCACCCTTCTCCAATTAAATATAGTTTAGATAGAAGGTTCTGGATGCTTTTTACAGAGTATTATCTCCATTTCAAAACACAATATTTTTCATTTGTTGTCTAATTTTGATTAGAAATAATTAATTTATTACAAATATAGAAAGCTACAAAAAGTTATTATAATTATAAATACTATTCAATATAAATTTATCGATATTAATTATATATATTTTTTTGTAAATTAGCGATGAGATGAGTTTTGAACCCAGGACCTTCTGGTCACTAGCAAGGGTCTTTTCCACTATGCTATTCGATTAACTCTAATTTTATATTTTTAAATAAAAAAATAATAAGTAATTTACCATCGAAATTCTATAAACAAAAATAAAAACATGCTCCATTATGAAATGGAAGGGCATCTCGAGTTTGTATAACATTAAATACTCATATCTTATAATGGTGGAAATAAATCTTTGTATTTAATGCATAATTCATAAACACGGATCAAGAGAAGTGTTAGGAGCCTAAAGCTAGTACTTAAATGCATGTAAAATATTATTTGATATTTTAAACATATTTCCCTTTTCTCCCAGTTATATAATAAATCTCCATAAATGAAATATTAAATAATATAAACACATTGAAAAAAGTGATTATAAGATAGGCAAAATGAAACTCTATTGATAGGCCTTAAAAATAAACATACTGAAAAGAAAAAAAAGATTAAGTTTTTATAAATTTTCTGGATATAACAATTTTTTTGGTATTAAAGATGATGTTGAGTATCAAATTTATAACCTTCAAGTCATTAACAAAAACAATTTTTACTAAGCTAATTCGATTAACTCTATCCCTAAAATAACATTTAAGGGAAGGAAGAAATAACCAATCCCATCATTGGGATCAGGGATGCGTGTCAATCCTTACTGGTTGCCTACCCTAAAAAAAAAGGAAATATCTTTTAATTTTATTAATATGATTAATCGATTACAATAACATTATTTCAATTCGTAAACTCAAGGAAAGAGGCGAATAGCGTCAAACTAGTGAGAGAAACTATCTCTCTAACCAATTTCCATGCTAGTAAGAGGACTCGAACTCGAGACCTCCGGTAGAGGTGTCAGCATGCTTGCCACTAGGGCAAGATGTCTTGACTACTGATTGCCTACTTCATATGTGTTAGATATGTCATGGAATATACCCTACGAACTGAACAAATAGAATGACAATGTGACCTTGCAATATTCTTGAATTACTTCCTACTATGGGGTATTATGAGAATATTGTTGTCGGAGCTTTATTTAATAATATTATTTTTAAAGGAGACCTAAATATATTTTGAATATTACAAATTGATCTCAAATGCATATTATATGTTGAATTCTCATTTTGTCCTTCACTAAAACTTATAATTTATTTAAAAATCCATAAAATAACCAGGTCGAATAATTCAGAGACAAATAGACCGATTTTAAAAATTTTAAAAAGCAAAAAGTTTTAGCCACTTAAAAATACTTACACAAATTCTTTTAAGAATTCCTACAAACCCCGTCCAAATCCATCACATCAGGAGGAAATTATAAGGCACATGCGTAGTCCACCTACGAATGAAAAGTACAACTACATTTGAAGCTTAAATCAAATCACTAACTCGATTAGCTAAGGGAACCTCTGATACAAGTGGAGAAATTCAGTTTCCTTACAAAATAGTGAGTCGAATGAGAATGGTTATTATGCTCGAACTACATAAACGATTAACCAGATCCATTCTAGAAGAATCACAAATGAAAAAATTACCTGCATTTACAAAATTAAGGGTTGATAATTTTAGGATGATATAGAAAATAATGAATTATTGTCGCGCACTCATGCCCTACTTTAGTCTACTAGAGGTGCTAGACCTTTTTCTCAAACTTTGAGACCCTCAAAATAAGGGACCCGACAACTTCCCTGTCTTGATGATTGATGTCGAAGGTTAAGGCGGAATGTGTCTCAGTGGTCAGGGGTACCTTGGCTTTCCTGTACACCACTTCAATTTGAGAATCAACCCCAAATGGAATCGAAATCACATCAAACGAAGAGACAAGAGGGCCACCACGACACCAAAGTTTTTCACCACTGGGTTATACTCCGGGGACGGCTAGACCTCTTTCTCATTCGTATGTCTTATAGTGAGATGTTTGGCACCTATGACCTATGTGCTTGCCTTTGTATGATTTGTATCTTTTACAATAAACTCTTCTAAATGGTCAATTTAGACAATTCTTATGTTGAGTGCAAATTCGAATCCTAAATAAAAGTCTTCAAGTAGTCACATTTTCTTATTTATGTGATGAAGCATCTTTTTGCTACAAGTTGTTCCTCCATTGGTCTAAGCATCTTATTAGCCTAATTCTTTTCATTTCAAAATAATTGATTATTTATGAAAAACTCATTTTTATATAATATTTAATTGTTTAGTAACTAACATATTTTTCGATTCATTTTTTTATTTTTGTCCCTAATAGTTATATTTGCTTTTGAGATTGTTTATATTTTGAGAGTAATTATTTATATTATGTAAGATATAATATTAACTTTTATTTTTTTTGTAAATTAGCGATGAAGTTAGTTCCGAACCCAAGACCTTTTGGTCACTGGCAAGAGACTTTTCTACTAGACTATTCGATTGACTCGATATAATATTAATCTTTTTCATACCTAATAAAGTACTTTTGGATAGATGATTAAATATTTTGAAATACTACTATTAACTTTAACAATCATTATATTGATACGAAGTGAGTGTTTAACTATCACCATAAAATGTCAATGACTCAATAAACTGTTGTCATCTAACCCTAATTTACAACTAGAAGGTCTCGGGTTTAATTTTTGTTGGAGATAATTTGACTAATATTTTTATTTTGGTTTGATCTATTAGTTAGTAATTTTTATATTCATTATTTGTATATTATTGTATTCATACTCTCACGGCTAATTTATAAAAAAATTACTATATATTTTCAACATTGAAAAAATATGTATCTTTGCAAAATAACAATACCATAATAAAATGGTTTACGAGAAAATCCATCACTTTTTAATAATCTAAAGAAAATAGTTAAAGAAGCTAAGCCACAACAAAAGATCATAGATCAACTGCCTCTACCAAATCATACACAAATACACATGTTAAATTGTTATAGTAAATCCTATTTTCTTTTAAATAAACATAACAATTATTAGTTTCTTATTAATACATTATAACTTGATAAAAAATTAGAGTGCAAAGTTTCAAGCAGTCTCGCATCTTCATACAAGTCAAATTCGATTTTCACTAGGAGCGAACCTTGTGTTTCGAAGTTCCACGCCAACCTCCGACATCATATTCAGAGCCGGGAGTTATCACGGATTCGCGACCGCCCTTAGTTTGAGGATCTCAAACTTCAAACTTTTTATGTATTTCATTGCCTATATTCCGATATTTTGGTTTGCTATTTAATTTTGATATATTTACCTTTTCACTTTTTACTTCAAATGATATACAGTAATATTTTTTCTTTATCATATTTTATTATTATATAGTAGTAATAAAATATAGAAAATCAATTAACAACATTAAAGTTTGCTAATTTCAATCATTTAAAAAACAAAGTAAACCATTTGAATATAATATCTGCAATTATTTAACTTTTTAACACCGAAACATGACATAACCCCCAACAGATCTATCATCTCTCTCCCCCCCCCCCCTCTCCTTTGGACCTGATTTCATCAATCAATGGCGCGAAATGAATCGGAAAACGGAATGGACGGTGACGATGAAAGAGATGATATGGAATCCGAAGAAGAAGACGAAGACGAAGACGAAGAAGTAGACGAGCCACGTTTAAAGTACCAGAGAATGGGAGGTAGTTTGCCAACTCTGTTATCAAACGACGCCGCTTCATGCATTGCTGTTGCTGAACGTATGATCGCGCTCGGTACTCATGCCGGTTATGTCCATATCCTCGATTTCCTCGGCAATCAAGTATGTATTTACGACTTTGTCAAAAAATTGATTTTTCGCTTTTCAATTGTCCAATTTTAGATTATTGTTGTCCAGTTTTGTGCGCGATTAGCCCCAAACTGATTGTCCAGTTTTCAAGTTGAATTGAAATATATTTGTATTGAGCTCGATTGCTAGTGTCCAGATTACTATTGTCCAGTTTTGTTCGCGGTTCCAAAAAGATTGTCTAGTTTTGAATTGCCGGAGTTGAATAGAATAGAACTTGATTACTATTGAACTCAATTGTTATTGTCCACTTTCGTGTGCTGTTTATTTTTGAAAATATTGTATTTTGATAGTTGAATAGAACTGAGCTCGATTATTGTTGAACTAAAATTTTATTGTTCAGTTGTGTGTGCGATCGTTAGAAAAGATTGTCCAATTCCCAATTTTGATAGTTGAAATGAAGTGAACTCTATTATTATTGAAGTTAATTACTATTGTCAGTTGTGTGAGCATTTTCGTCCGAAAAGATTTTCCACTTTTCAGTTCTGATTGTTAAATTAGATTGAACTCCATTATTAGTCCAGTTTTGGGCGCGATTCTTTCCAAAAGATAGTATACTTTTGAGTTTGATCGTTTGGGTGTTGAGTTTTGGGAGGGAAGTGTTATTCACTTATTTGTATGTGTTGTGTAATATTTGGTGACATTATAGTAAATTATGATATTTTCTAATGTGTTCTACTGTTAACATGATAATTTTTAATTTGGATGAAAGTTACGTGTGCCAATAAAAGCTACTTAGTTTGTCAGTTCTGAACATTTGGAATCAAACTAGAAAATCTTTTGGGATGGAGGGAATAGTTGTTTGGAATTGGATTTTGTTTTAGTTTTTGAAATTTAGCTGCACTTTGATGTTCAATGAGTTGAACAGCTTGGTCATGGTGTATAGCAGAGAAATGTTCTGTCTTTTATAGGAAATGTATGTCTGGACTGGAATTATGTGCTATGATTGATAATGAGGCTATATAGAACTCATAATTATGATGAACTGTTGAATTTTATTTGAGTAAGGTTAGTATAATTACAATCCATCAGCATAATTTGTGATGACCATTTTGGGGTGTTTATAATTTATAAAAAAAGACTCGACATGGAACTTGTTAGGTTGTAATTGTTGAGTAACCACTAACCTCATATGTCTCTTGGTTTAAATAAGAGATGTTACAATATTGAATGAGTGATCAGTTTGGAATTGCTAAATAAATTGTAGAAGTCATGTTTTGCATTACCTCAACTGTTAGTGTTAGTTTTCAATATTTGTTTTGCTCACTTTTGAAGTAATATTGCTCATGCACAATCCATAACTTCGTTAGTCTGGCTATTTTTTTTTTATATAGATGTAGATAATGGAGAATTTAAAATTTTCTATCTTGAAAGAGAAGTTATGAGAAGAACAACTATGAGCTCATGGAAAGGCATCACAAGTTGGTGACTAGTATGACCTCAGTGATTGGAATAATATGTTATACATGAAGCAGAAGTTCTTTTATTTAGCGTTTGAAGTTGAATTTGAATTTTCATGTCCTATGAAGTCAACGATTTCATATTCTCTGACTCTTGGATATAATTTAATAAATCAAAACAGTACCTACTCTTGTATCTACTGTGAATTAGTAGACGGTCTTTGTACTTCATTTTCTTTCTATTGGTCCTTGGAACCATTGTTTTGATGATCTATCATCCTTTGTTTGCCTATGCCAAGTTTAGGAATTTGAATTTTCCATCTGCAGGTGAAAGAATTCCATGTTCATACCGGTGCAGTTAATGATCTTTCTTTTGATGCCGAGGGTGAATATGTTGGCAGCTGTTCAGACGATGGTTCTGTTGTCATCAATAGCCTATTTACTGAAGAGACATTAAAATTTGATTATCACCGCCCAATGAAGGCCATTTCTCTAGACCCAGATTATGTCAGGAGATCATCCCCTCGGTTTGTAACTGGTGGTTTGGCTGGTCATCTGTATTTAAATGCCAAGAAGTGGATAGGCTACCGTGACCAGGTATGCTGTAGGTCTGTTTCCCGATACGGTATTCCAGCTTTTAGCTATAAAAAAAAGAATTACATTTTGTTGAGTTTCTTTAGCGACTGAACCTTCCTCTTTTTTCAGGTTCTGCACTCTGGAGAAGGTCCAATCCATGCAGTAAAGTGGAGAACTAGTCTTATAGCTTGGGCTAATGATGCAGGAGTCAAAGTTTATGATTCCGCTAATGGCCGACGTATAACATTTATCGAGAGACCTCGTGGAAGTCCGCGTCCTGAGCTTCTGCTCCCTCATTTAGTTTGGCAGGTTAGGAGAACCACTTGTTTAAATGTATTCTGCTCCCCCACATCGTGGTGTTTGGAAGGAGCTGTTACTGCTTCAAATACGTTACCTATTTCTGTAGGCCCTCACTTGCCGTGGTTGGACGAAGGAGCTGGTATTTGCTCTACATATATTGACTATTTCTGAGATAGTTATTGTATTTATTTAGGATGACAGTCTTTTGGTCATTGGATGGGGGACAACAGTGAAGGTTGCATCGATTAAAACAACTCTGAACAATGCTACAAATGGGGTGTACAGAAATATTCCCATGTCTAGCATGAATGAAGTGGATATTGTAGCATCCTTCCACACCAACTACTTCATATCAGGGATTGCTCCATTCGATGATTCTTTGGTGGTGCTTGCCTATATTTCTAGTGAAGAAGATAGTGAGAAGGACTTCAGTAGCAATGTTCCATCACGCCAGGTACATGCTTCCCAATACACTCAACTCAAAGGGAAGTTGAGTTTTTAGACTATGCATGCTAGATATATTAGTAACTCTAGGAAAATCAATCATAGACTCAGATACTCACATGGTTCCTGTAGAAGAGCATCAATATAGATTCTTGTTTGTTATCGGATGCTTAAGATATAAGTTTCTAACTTCTTGGAAAAAAGTTCTGGTGGTTCTCCAGCTATGTAATTCTTTCTGTCATTGTGTTTTTTCAAGGGAAATTGTATAAATACACACTACCTTATTCTGCTGATGTGTTACTGCATGTCCAAAAATCCATAGCTGATTTGTGAATTGCATTTCAGAATCTAATTTTCAGCAGCACTTTATGGTGGATGGTAATATGCTAATAAATCTAATTTTACTAGAACAGGGAAATGCTCAGAGACCAGAGGTGCGAGTGGTAACATGGAACAATGATGAACTTGCTACAGATGCTCTTCCTGTTCATGGTTTTGAGCATTACAAGGCTAAAGACTATTCTCTTGCACATGCTCCATTTTCAGGTCCATACTTTTGCACCTTACATTTTTACCGAATGTATTGAACATTCTTGTAAACTTTGTAGAATCTCTATATGGATGCAGGCAGCAGCTATGCTGGTGGCCAGTGGGCTGCTGGTGATGAACCACTGTACTACATTGTATCACCAAAAGACGTAGTCATTGCAAAGCCTAGGTTAGTTACAATTCGATTACTCTTTACCTCTTAAGTATCTTTCTGAGCTGTTAGTGTACATCAATTATCTGCACAAAAGATGAACAGCTTCTGGACATATTATTTATTTTGGATCCTTCTAGCTCTTTATTTGTAATATTTTCATTAAGAAGATACTGCCTAGTGCAAGATGACATATGTCTTGCGTGAAGCACCAAGGCATATGTACAGCATGATCAAAGCTAATTCTACTTGTTTTTTTACCTAAACGATAAAGAGGAAAGCGAGAAATTAACCAGTCAACTTGGATATTTGAATTTGAGATGTTGCAATAACCGTAAAGCTTTGTAAAGTAGTCATGTGACTCCTGTCCTTGCAGCCACTCTGTTGATTTCAGTTGATATGGAATAGAACAACAATTTTTTTTTCTTGTTTAATCATCTCTCCCTCCCCCCCTCCCCCCCCCCCCCCCCTCTTTTTCCTGTCTTATGCGAGTAAGATATATAGCTAGCTGACATAGGCATAGCCTTGAGGTATAGATACACATTCTTGTTGGAAAAAAAATATTCTACCAATCTTTATGTAACCAAGGCTATCAAAACAATGCCAGAATCAGTTTAATATGTCCTTCTCGATCATCTAAAGATGAGGCTCATCCTCCAGCATCTTAAATTAAGTGAAATGGGAAATAAAAACTATACCATTGAAAAGGGCATAATGATGATGATTAGTGTTATTTACTGTATTAATCTTGGTTTCCTTAGGCGATTTTGGCATGTGCTCTTGTTGTGCTCTTTCTAGACGAGCTCTTCATCTTGTGCAGGGCATTCTCTATGTTCCATCTTCCTATGAGTGTGGCTTTCAGTTCACATCCTCTATATTTTCATTCCGCGCAAGTCTTTTAAGTTCTTAATAGTATAGTGATCATGATTTGTGGTACTATTCAAATGGTGTTAGATGATTTTGGCTCTCCCAACATTTTCGTTGAATATAATGTGTAATGGAATTAGTTCAAGTTGCTGTTCTTAGCTTCATTATTTCACAGAGATATCACCAACTAATTAATAAATGAGACTATTGTTAATAGGGACACAGAAGACCACATTGCTTGGCTTCTCCAACACGGGAGACATGCGAAAGCATTAGCTGCTGTTGAAGCTGGTCAGGGTCGAAGTGAGCTGATTCATGAGGTAGATATCGTGTCTATAAATGTGATGAGTCCATTTTGCATGTTGATTTTTTAGATATAATATTTAAAGAACGTCCTCTTATTGCTATAACTCCCCCTCTGCCACTCAGTTTCTATCAAGTGAATATACATTTCCAATTTTACTTTTGACACATGAGTCAGTTTGTGCTGCATCCATATATTTCAGTTTTGTTATTTTAATTGTTGTTGGTCAAAATTAAGCTCTTGTGGGGACATTCTACCTTAATGGAACGTACTAATTCGACGTGTTTAAGGTTCTACTAATGTAACTCTGATTTCGTATTCATCCTAGAGGTTATTTCTCTGTGCCTCGTTAGGATAGTTGCCACCTAATATGTTGAAAGTAGCTTCAACACTTATAATAAGTTTTTCCCCTTGGAAGCTCCTTGAACCAAATTGTTCCCCACTTAATTTAATTGGATTTGGCTTACTCTGTTGAATAGGAAGTCATGATTTGCCAATTATTTACTTCCTAATATTCTAGCAGTGTCCATCGTGCTGTTATTTGATCTTGGCATCACTTGTACGTTGTAGCTTATGTGTCAGTTCTTTTTTATTTGTTGAGAAAGGGATCACATTCGTGTGAAGGATATCATTGTTTGTACTTTAATCTAATTTCAACTTGGGAAGTGGAATTGATACTTTACATGACTCGCATTGCTTCTTTCTGCAATTTTTGTTTAGGTGGGTTCCAAGTACCTTGATCATTTGATTGTGGAAAGAAAATATGCAGAAGCCGCATCCTTATGTCCAAAATTGTTGCGGGGATCACCTTCGGGATGGGAAAGGTAATTGCCGCTATTTATTTTTATGCCTTTTGTCGTCTTTACATGTATTGATTAGAATTTCGTTACATCTTCAAGATGGGTTTTCCATTTTGCCCATCTCCGACAGCTTCCTGTATTAGTTCCATATATTCCAACAGAAAATCCAAGATTGCGTGATACTGCGTACGAGGTTGGTCAAATATCTGAGTAATTTCCTTCGCATTTTATAACAAGTGAAATGTGCATTGAAAAGCTTAATTGTGTTGCATAGGTTGCTCTTGTAGCTCTGGCAACAAATATTTCATCCCACAAGGATCTTTTGAAGACTGTTAAGTGTTGGCCTGCCGGCATCTATTCTACATCTCAAATTATTGCCGCTATAGAACCTCAGTTGAATAGTTCATCAGCGACTGATGCTCTAAAAGAGGTTGGTTTAGAGTTTTAGTGATATCTTGTTGATCTCCATTCGTCTTAAACTGACAGAGTATGGTCTTCACTCATAGGCACTTGCGGAATTGTATGTGATTGAGGGTCAACATGAGAAAGCCTTTTCTCTCTATGCTGATGTGAGTAAAAGTTCTTGTTCAATAAGAGACCCGCCTATTACAACCATAAGAATATATTTTACTGTTACACTCTGCGGATGTAATCTGTAGCAAGGCTCACTGCTTGGATTTATTGTGCAGGTTATGAAGCCAGATATATTTGACTTCATTGAGAAACACAACTTACATGGTTTCATACGTGAAAAGGTGCGATGCATGTTTCTCAAAGAACTTCGTATCCTTATGCTCTGTCTAGGAAAAAACTTATTGTGATCGGACAATGTGACATAATAAATGATTTCATCGTCAATCATTGACATGCTCCAATGCATTTGAAAATTCCCTGCTTAAGCAGGGTAAAGGGGTGGTTCGGATTGTCCCAGCCTTCTGTGATAACAAGGAGGCTCGCCGAGTTGACCCGAGATTGGAGTACAACCACTATCTACTACTTCTTAATAGATAAGAAGCGTAGGTGGTTTAACAAGCCATTTTGATTTATTTCATTATATCCAAGAGTCGGACAACATAAAATATTTGACTCCACAGTCTAATATTTGAACTCATGATCAAGCAAAAGAACAGTTCACGTTATCTGAAATTACAAATTGTGATGTGATCAAGCAAAAGAACAGTTCACGTTATCTGAAATTACAAATTGTGATGTGTGTGGTTATATGGCTCTTAACATGGCTTTGCAGGTTGCCCAACTCTTGATGATAGACTGCAAGCGCGCAGTTTCTCTACTCACTCAGGAAATTGACATGATATCTCCATCTGAAGTAGTTTCACAGCTTGATGACACTAAGGCTAAATGCGATTCTCGACATCTTCTCTTTCAATATTTGCATGCATTGTTTGAGGTCAATCCTCATGCTGGAAGAGATTTCCATGACATGCAGGTAGGTATCTGCTTTTGAGATCATTCTTTCTTCTTT
The DNA here is from genome assembly GCA_003412495.2 of Echium plantagineum. NCBI lineage: Eukaryota > Viridiplantae > Streptophyta > Magnoliopsida > Boraginales > Boraginaceae > Echium > Echium plantagineum. The sequence continues at coordinate 30,529,193 of CM016564.1, forward strand.
TGATTAACTTTGTTCTTCGTGATTCTTTCTGAACTCATCTCAATACAGTGATATTTGTGAAGATATCATGTTTACTCCAATAAAGTTAAAAATGGCAAGTGGGTGGATGTTACCACTAAGTTTTTATCTGAACAAATCCAAAATCAGGCCGATGAACAGTGCTAATCAAGTTCTACCAAGATGAAATAATTGTTTCAAGAGAAGAGGAATATAGATGGAGAAAATTATGATAAAGAAACACGATATAGGAATTGATTAAAAATTTACAATAGATTTTGAACCCGTGAAGAATATTAGCAATCTTTCCCTCAGCACAGTATAACTTTTGTATATTCAATAGATTTTTTTAGTTGAACGCCAGATAACGACTATATTTCTGTTCAATGTTCTTTGTCCTCGTTGAATAGGTAGAGCTGTACACAGAGTATGATCCAAAGATGCTTCTCCCATTTCTACGAAGTAGTCAGCATTATACACTTGAAAAGGTCAGCAAAACAAGATGGATCTCATTTTGCTGTCAAGACTTTCCTTTTCCTTCTTTTTGACTTCTCTTCATAACTCATTTGCAGGCTTATGATATATGTGTTAAAAAAGATCTATTAAGAGAGCAAGTCTTCATTCTTGGAAGGATGGGCAACTCTAAACAGGCTCTTGCAGTCATAATTAACAATTTAGGGAATATAGAAGAGGTAATGCTGTCTTCAGTCTGAATGAGCTGGTTGTAGTACCCATTAACAGATTACTTAAGCATGTGATTTGGCGCAGGCCATAGAATTCGTAAGTATGAACAATGACGATGAGCTTTGGGAAGAATTGATTAAACAATCTCTTCATAAACCTGAAATGGTAAGTGATGCATTAATAAGCTAATACAATAAATTGTCATTTAAATATAAATTTACTAGCTCTTATTCTCCATATCAGGTTGGTATGTTGCTGGAACACACTGTTGGTAATCTTGATCCTCTCTATATTGTAAATATGGTGCCTGAAGGTTTGGAAATACCTCGGTATGCTGTTGACTTCTAACTCTCCTCACTCTTACTATTTGAATAATCGCATATGCCAATTTGCTAATAGAACTATATGACTCAACTTGAATCACAAGCACAAGCCACTATGCACTTCAAAGTTTTATTAATTTTATCTGGTTGATTCTGTTGCTGTTGTTGTGAGGTTTAAGATACATAAGTTTTGCCATGGTAACGAAGCTTGCATTTGAGAATGAATATTAGTATTAATTATTACCCATGTATGCTTTCCCATTCTACAGGCTAAGGGATCGCCTTGTAAAGATCGTCACTGACTATAGAACTGAAACTTCTCTCAGACATGGATGCAATGACATTTTGAAGGTAATTTGATCTCTTTGCGCATCCATTTAGTTTAGTTCAGACATGATGTTAATTACTAGCAAATGTGGTTTAATTTGGCAGGCTGACTGTGTTAACTTGCTCATAAAGTATTATAAAGAAGCAAAACGTGCTATTTACCTAAGCAATGAAGAAGATGAACCACGTGCAAAAAGAGATCAGAGTAGTGTGCTGCGGCTGGTAGTTGACAGAGCTTTGAGCATGAAAACCATGGATGTCAAATCTAAAACCAGAGGCGGTGGAAGATGCTGCATATGTTTCGATCCATTTACCATTCAAGATGTATCAATCATAGTATTCTTTTGTTGTCATGGTTACCACTCAACCTGTCTCATGGAGTCCACTAGTATTGTCGGTGAAAAGAAAAAGGAAAAACCCATTGCACAAGATGAGGTATCCTACTACGAATATGAGGATGGCGATGGCGATGAAGATGACGAGGAAGATAACGCATCAGGTGTCCCACAGATGCGTTGTATTCTATGCACAACAGCAGCAGGTTAATATTTGTGGTTTGTGTTGTCTGTACATTAGTTTTGCATGGTGTGTAATCAATATTTATGAGCGTGTCGATCTCAATCCGAGGATTTAGGTTCCATTCCCATTTGTGTTCCATATTGTTCAGCTAATGTGCCTTCCATATTGTATTTCCACTACTAAAGTTCTCACTTCTCAACTAGCATTTGTGGCAACGGGCGTCCATGATGGATAATGCTAGCAGATATGTGAGAGCTGTGTGCGATGTTACAGAGTGGAATATTGATTGATGACCAGTAGTTGTTTTGTAATTGTTGAAGGTTGTTTATTTGAACCATCAATTTTTTTTATCAAACGTGTAGAAAAGAGCGAAAAAGAGTAATATCAACTAGCCCCGGAAAATGTTTGAAAATTGATGCAATTGTATTTCATAACAATTATAGTCATTAGTTACATTGTAATCTATTTTTTTAATATGGGTGTTAGGAAATTCTGAGTCTTTGAATATGCGTCTCTTTTATTGAAATCCTAAAAAAAAAAAGTAACGTAGGCTTTATTAGAGCATTCACATCAGTAATCTTAAAATTATCCTTAAAAAATTTTATTATTTAGTACCTTTTTTAATTTTGGGGGAGTGTTGTAGTTTTAGTGATTTTTCAATTTTCTTATCTCATTCTCTATTCAATAAAGTGATAAACAGAAGCTAACAGTTGCAGGCAACATGATATATAACATATTGAGATCATCAAAGTTGATGATGCCTCATGATATATAACATATTGAGATCACCAAAGTTGATGATGTCTCATGTTGCTGCAACTTTTATGTAGTTGACATGCAAGACAAAAGTAGGCCTAACACCTTGCACAACTCATGTCTCGATCTGCACCGCGCTACCCAAGTTTCGTTATTGCTTGCACAACTCATGTCTCGATCTGCTGCTATTTGAATATCCACGATAACGGTTGCCGAGTGATCGAGATGAATGCAATCTGCTGCGATGAATGCAGCTATGTGCTATACTACAAATGCCTTCAACACAAAGAACTCAAAAGAAACTCAAAATGGCAAATGAATCATATATATACTGAATACAACATATCACACCATCACTTTTGTATTAAATTAGCCATCGAACATCAACATCTAGCTCAACACATTCATCATTATCTAACGAAAATTTTCTATATGTGTTCATGCTCATTGTATATGTATGTTTAGATGCAACATTCAACACACAAATTTAGAACATAAATAATTTCACTTTATTTATCATAAATAAGATAGATTTTCAGCTATATATACACACCAAGATATGTACTTTATATATCTTCAAATTAGTAGAATTTCTCATTCAATTTCTTTCATCTTCCTCACGAAAATTTTCTATCAATTGTTCAATTCAGTTCTTGTTGAGCTAACCTTACACATTTTATTACTACTAAATCGAACTAACACTACTTAAATAATAAACTATTATAATAAACAAGATGCAAATTATTTGGAAACGATCAAATTAGCAGCTTGTTTTGATGTGAAATTATGACTAATGGTAATGTATATAAGATAATTGGTACCTTGATTGCAAGATGGTTGAAGATTGAAGATTGAAGATATAAACATTGGAGGAAAACAGTACAAAAAAGAAAGCAGAATCGTATGAGAGAGAGAATAGAGAAGTGTTTTTGGGTTTGAGAGGAAACCCAACATATACGCACCATATCATTGCTTTCTAAATTTTTTGTATGGACCAACCCGTAATAAGGAAGCTGAAAACGGTCCAAATTTCTGTTTTCTCACTTTTGCATCCCAATATTTGGGCTAAGGACTAATACGTGTAGGCTGATGTTCATGCTCCTATTGGTGCCTTCCCCTAGGGGTGTCTAACGGACCGGGCCCCCTCGCCCCTTTACTAATGAACCACACAAGGGCTTCACTCTTGGGCCCCAGGCCCCACCCGGTTCGAGCCACCAGAAATTCGGTGGGTATTCGGTCCGGGCACGGTTCGAGGCCCCTCAGGCCCCCTAATCAACGTGGGGACGTTGGTATCAACGTGGCCACGTTGATGTACCAGAATGCACCAACATAATTACTAGACCAGCAAAAATGTCCTACCTAATACTCCAATTCAAAACTTATTTCAATTCAAACATGAAAACAATTTAACAACCCTGCAATACTAATGTTGCGTCTGGTATAGTGGAATGGAATGGTGTAGGAATGGAATAGACAAAGTAATGAAATAGACAAAGAAAATGAATGAATTAATGAATTTTATTACTTTGTTTGGTATGTGAGTAGTAATGTGATTGATATATCACATTACCCCCAATTTTTCTAATTTGATTACCTAGTAGGAGGTAATCATCCATTACCCCAATTTGGGCGGAATGGTTATTACCTCAAATGAGGTAATTCAATTAACTAGGGAATGCAATCAAAATTCATTGTTAATTACCAAACTAAGGTTGCGTCTGGTATAGTGGAATGAAATGATGTAGAAATGGAATAGACAAAGTAATGGAATAGACAAAGGAAAGGAATTAATTAATGAATTTTATTACTTTGTTTGGTATGTGAGTAATAATGTGATTGAATTATCACATTACCCCCAATTTTTCTAATTTGATTACCTAGTAGGAGGTAATCATCTTTTTTTTTTTCTCCAACGATATGAGATCATTTAAAAATGACAACCGATAATACAATGATCGTGTAACCAAAAACACAAAAAGACTAACTAGCGCAATCAGCTAGTAAAGCCGAGCTTAACCAGTGGGGAGGGGAATGAAGCCAGACAACCTCATTCGCCTCACCGCATTTCCAATGGGCAACGGTATGTGCCGCATTGTTAGAACTTCGCCTAATGTATCGGAATGTTGCATCCAATAATCTTCCTTGACGTCGTATATCCTCCACAATCAAATCTATCGCCAAAGGTACCGAAAAAACTCCTAAAATACTATTTATAAGTACTTGAGAGTCACTTTCCACCTCTATCCCGCTCAACCTATGTCGAGCTGCTAATTCGAGCCCATCCCGAACTGCCAGAGCCTCAACAATTAACGCTGACAAGACATATGGTACTACACGAAATGAAGCAACCATGAATTGCCCATGATCGTTTCGTATAAGAGTACCACTACACCCCCTATTGGTCTCCTTATAAAAAGCAGCATCACAATTAATCTTCAATCTACCAGGACTTGGGAACCTCCAGTGTGTAAGAAGTTGCGGATTATTCCTCTCGTGCACATTTCCAGATTGTCCTAGCATGTTTTGTACTGGCTGGTGTGCATTAGCGACCTCATAATCCACGGCTAGTTGTATACCTGCATTAAGGATAGTATCAACTTGTTGTAGCTCCGCTCCAAACGCTACCTGGCACCTCGCTTTCCACCACATCCAAACGACACACGCAATCTGTTCAAGAATGTTTGCCCCATCGACTTCTTTAACTTTTCTTGTTAATTCTCCCCACCAGTCCCGAAACGATCGCTCCTCACCGTCTGCAATACGAAGTTGCCATGGTGTACAATGCCATAGCCTCCTCACTAATGGGCAATTCATGAGCAAATGCTCAATTGTTTCTTGCCCACTGTTGCAAATAGGACAATAAGATTCCACCTTGACCCCTCTGCCCCTAATATTACTGTTGACCGGCAGCGCATTGTGTACAGCTTTCCATAAGAAAGTCTTAACCCGAGGCGGCACTCTCAATTCCCAAATCCCGCTCCAAAACTTCGACTCGCCTCTGGCGCTTGTGCCCCCTTTATTATTGTGTCCTAGCTCACCATTCTTCTTCATTGTTTTAGCACTTATATATCCTGAAGCAGTAAGATACACCCCTGACTTTGTGTGATTCCACACAAGTCGATCTCGATATGGTACCCTGCTCAACGGTATGGATAAAACAAGCTTCGCATCCTCCTCGTTCATGATGTTCCTTACTACGTCTTCATCCCACTTTCCTTCTCTGATCAATTGCGATACGAACCGAGGTCCCCCATGGTTCTCCCCGCGCATATGAAAGTCAGTCGTACGGGGGATCCACGGATCTTTCCATATGTCCACCCCCTTGCCATCACCCACTCGCCATCTAGTTCCCTGGAGAAGTATTCTTCTACCCTCAAGCAAGCTTCGCCACCCATATGACGGGGTAGATCCCACTTTTGCATTAAGGAAGGAAGAATTGCGAAAGTATCGACCCTTGAGAACCTTGAACAAAAGTGATGCTTGTCTTGTAGCAATCCGCCAACCTTGCTTAGCCAATAACGCCATGTTCATACACTCCAAATCTTTAAAGCCCAACCCGCCTTCGCATTTGTCCAGGACCAAGGTTTCCCACGACTTCCAATGGATCCCTTTTTCCTTCTCCTCACTTGCCCAGAAACATTTAGCTATTGATTTATTCACACCCTCAATAATCCCCATAGGTATCTTGAAGCAACTCATCATATAATTGGGAATTGTTGAGGCAACCGACTTAATTAAGACTTCCTTCCCAGCTTGTGACAAGAATTTCCCTCGCCAACCTTTAATTCTTTCTTCAACACGGCCCTGGATATACCCAAACACCTCTTTTTTCGATCTCCCAATATGTGAAGGTAATCCTAAGTACTTCCCCTGATTAATGACCTCTGAAATACCCAACACATTTTTCACATGTTGTCTCACATTCGAGCTTGTCCTCTTCTGGAAACTCACCCCACACTTGTCGAAATTAACTTGTTGGCCCGATGCTTCCTCATACTCCCGCAGAATCTGCACTATAGTTCCTCCCTCCTCTGGGGTTGCTTTGCAAAATATTAAGGTATCATCCGCAAAGAGTATATGGCTGATACTGGGGCTTCCTGTGCTGATCTTTACCCCTGTTAACATTTTCCGCTCCTCCGCTTCTTTCAACATAGATGTGAGTCCTTCTGCACAAAGGAGAAACAAATATGGCGACAACGGGTCTCCTTGACGGAGCCCCCTCGTCGGCTTGATCAAACCTCGTGGCACACCATTAAGGATAACGCTGTAAGTCACAGACGAAATTAAGCACATTATCCAATCAATCCAAGTATCACAAAATCCCAATTTGTGCATAACAGCCTCCAGAAAACGCCACTCCACTCTGTCGTAGGCCTTGCTCATATCTAATTTAATAGACATAAATGTATCACATCCCCTTTTATTGATGTTCAGGAAGTGTAACACCTCATGAGCAATCAAGATATTATCAGTAATGATACGACCAGGTAGAAAGGCACTTTGAGTCTCCGAAATTATGTCCATAAGCACTGGCCTCACCCTATTTGCAAGCACCTTACAAATAATTTTTGCAATAATATTACATAAACTAATAGGGCGAAGCTGAGACATGTTAACTGGAGACACTTGTTTAGGGATTAGACAGACATGAGTATGATTAACTTTTTTCAGAAGACGATTACTAAACAAAAAACTATCTATAGCATTAACAATATCATCAGAAATAATATGCCAAAAAGACTGAAAGAAACTCACTGTCATAACCATCCGGCCCAGGTGATTTGTCCGGCGACGTTTCAAAGACAGCTCGCCAAACCTCGTCGCTTGTAATAAACTTGGTTAATTGACAATTCATCTCATTAGTCACCCTTCTTTTCATCGCAAAAGTGGCCTTTTCCGGATTACAAACCTCGTTGGCTTCGAAGATTTTGTCAAAATAACTCAACACTGTATTCTCAACACTATCGGCCCCCTCCTCCCAAATACCTTGTGCATTGTCCAAACCCCGCAACAGATTCTGTCGCCTTTTAATCATAGTCGATGCATGGAAAAACTTAGTGTTCTTGTCCCTGCTTTAAGGTGTTTTACTTTAGCTTTCGCATGCCAATGAATCTCCTCCTCCTTCCAAGCTTCATCCAATTCCTTCTCCAGTAGTAGCATACCCTCCCGATTAAATTGCTCACTCTCATAGGCGACTTTCAGTTTGCTCTGTAGGTCATCAATCCGAACTCGTGAATTGAAATCATTATCCCTACACCACTTAATCAACGCCATTCGGACCAGCTTAATTTTTTCACAAACCTGAAACCACCTAGAACCTTTGACCACCGTCCCCCAAGCTTGTTTAATAACCTCCTCGCAACCATCCTTCGTGATCCACCTTTTATCAAAAATAAAACGACGCTTAACCTTCTCTGTCTTAACAGCAGTATCGAGTAATACGGGACGATGATCAGCCCCGATCATTTCTAAGTGGTACATCACTGCCCCTGGAAAATTCAGACACCATTGAGCGTTCCCTAAGACACGATCCAACCTCGCCTTAATACAATCCTCGCCATCTCGCTTGTTGCACCATGTGAATGGATCACCTGAAAAGCCCAAATCAAGAAGACCACCCTCACCCACAAATTCTCGAAAAGCAGTCATACTATTCTCGCTTCTCAAGTGGCCTCCCTGTTTTTCCTTACTATCCAATATATCATTAAAGTCTCCTATGACACACCACCCAGTGCACCCACCTGGGTTAAAGGATAAGATATCCTCAAATTGCTTTTTCCTAACTTCATCATTACAACTAGCATACACAAAACAACCATCCCACTGAGGTGCTCCTACTTCCTTAACAGTCACTTGAACATTCCAACTACATGACTCTCCAATTGAAACTAAATCCTCCGAGTTCCACATAAGAGTAATCCCCCCTGCGGTGCCTATTGGATCAATAATAAACGTAAATCTAAATCCTAGTTGTCTGCTTATTTTTTTCATTCTCTTTTCTTGGTTTTTAGTTTCCAGCAAAACAATCACATCAGGATATCGGATGCGACAAACATCCTTGATGGCCCGAACTGTCAGGGACGGAATGGTTATTACCTCAAATGAGGTAATTTAATTAACTAGGGAATGCAATCAAAATTCATTGTAAAATCTACCAAACTAAGTAATACAAACTAATTTAATTTCATTCTTTCCTATCTCATTCATTCCCGCATACCAAGCACAACCTAAGTAATACAAATTAATTTAATTTCATTCCTTTCTATCTTATTACATGATCATCCAAACATAATTCACAAAATTACATAATCATTCAAACATAATACATAATCATTCAAACATAAAACATAATTCATAGTTCATACAATAACTTATTTCACTCATTTGTTTCTTCATCATCCATATCATCCGTATGTGGTAATGGTGGTGGTCCGCCATGTGCGCTCCAACTCCGCATCATTCTACTAATGTCACCCATATGCGCATTCATCGTAGACATCTTGTGTCGAACCGACTGGTATCGAGATTTCATTCCTCCCACAAAAGTACAAACATGGGTAGCCATCCCCGTCATTTCGTTCCTCAACGAACTATACTCACCTCGAATCTCCTTCATCTCTGCCTTAATTAAAGCATTATCTGACATTAGATTCGCCAAGGCAGCATTTAGCGATTCTAGCATACCATGTTCAGATGGTGTGGAGGAAGGCCCCACTCCTCCATGTCCGGTCGAGGTTTCAAGGGAACCTCATAAACTAATTCAGCTACGGTCGAGGTCTCAGGAGGAACCTCATAAACTAATTCTCTATCACATTTCTAGCAATCATGCGTTTTGGTGCCATTATAAAATTCACACAATGAGAAAGACAAGTAAGTTACAAGAAATTGACAGAGAATACTGAACTCAAGTCGAAGCAACGTAAGCGAGATTGAATGCACCGAACAAGCGCTGAGATTAAATCCAATGAACAAGCCGAAACTTCGAGATTGATTATACTTATATGATAATATGAGATGATTAAATTTGTTTTGCGTTGATATTAATCGAAGGTTGTTGTGAATTGTGTGGAATTAATGAAGTTAGAGTCCCTTTAAATAGGTGTCCAATGATGATCAAAAGATGTTCCTGATGCACCAACATGGGGACGTTGGTTTCAACGTGGCCATGTTGATCCAAAACTAGCCGTTATTTACAATAATGTTCATAAAAGTAGTCGTTACCATATCAACGTGGGGGCGTTCAATCTCAACATGGGCACGGTGGATCACAAAAGTGACCGTTATTATATTTTTACTAGCCGTTACACTTCAACGTGGGGACGTTCAAATCTCAACATGGGCACGTTGGATCACAAAGATCACCGTTATTGTATTTTACTAGCCGTTACACTTCACATGGGCATATTGGGCTTCAATATAGGCACATTTGTCCAACATTACAACTTCAATTCAATTATAAATATGGTAACATCTCTTATATTTCAACTATAAAATTTTCAATTCTTCAATATAAGTTACAACTAACTCGAAATGGATCAAGAACATATTTTATAAATTCCAGTACCATTTAAGCGGTTTTACAAGATTATCTTCGAACCCTCTTATTTAAGGCTCGAACTCCCTCGAATTATGTTAGAATGTCGGCTTTTTTTTATTAATTTGAGTACATGTCAATTTATGTGCTTTCATCATCAAATAAAAGCTCATTTACGATGCCATAATTGAGAATCTCTTTGTGAAAAAACTAACTCAAAAATAGAGAATATAATGTTGATCAGTGGTCACTACCACGATCATATTACAAGTGCTTTCTTAATTTATGTTCTTGTTGTCCTAGTCGAATATGGAGTAAGATCAATTGTCCACTTAATACTATTTTGAAGTCAAATTACCCCCTTCAACTTTCAAATTGCCCTTTGAACTAGAGCAATATCTTTTAAACAAAAGAACAAACATAAACGCATTTATTAATTTTTTGAATTAAAAAAAAAAAAATATATGTATACTTAATAGGTGATTTGATTAGAAGAAAAAAAAATCGTATACTACCTAAATTCTTAAGAAAATGGTAAAGTTGTAAATATTGATAAAAAGATGGTTAATACTAAATTCATGAGCTTGAGGGGGAAAGTATTTAATAAGCGCTTTTCACTTCAACTGCCAACTTATTAGAAATAAGTTCAAAATCCAAAAGAGCAAGCACGTGTTCATTATAACTACAGAAGCCCAAATGAGTATATAAGTAGTTCTGTAGTTATACCACAAAACCTTTTTCAGAAACTAATTCTATAGGACAAGGTTTCAAAAGAGATGTCAAAGATCAACAATAAAACATCACGTTCTTCACGTGTCTTTGATAACAGGCAATGGCCGGAAAGCTGTCGTGTTCTCCCTCGTCGCCCTGCCCCCTCCGCCATGAGTTGATCCACTCTCGGAGAAATCATCCTCGATATAGTAACGAGCTCTAAAAGCAGCCAGGTGAGCATAGTATGCAGCCGGTACTGGGAAAAAGAAACAACCTCATTAGATATAGAAATGAAAACCTAACCTATTTAGACAAATCAGATATACCTGACCAAAAGAATTATGATAATGAAGTATAATTAGAAATAGAAATCTACTAACCTATGAAACAGATCTAGTGCATCTCGCGTATCTGTGCCAAAAAAGGGAAATAAACCAAAGAAGTCTAATTAGTTAACAAGACACTCGTTTGAAATTGTTACACAAACATGAAAAGCAACATTACGTGTAGCATAGGTTATTCGTAAGCGTCTGTAATGCATCCGCGCTGAATTGGTTTTCATCATATAAGACATGATAATGTGCTGGCCGACTTGTACCCTACTGGAAGCAGAAACTAATTTAACAAATAAATAAAATTGTGACAAATAGATCAATTAGAGTAAAGCCGATAATCAATCTACCTGGATTCCAGCATGACTACATAAGTAGAAGTCAAATTGAGTGGGATGACAAATTTTTGTGTCCACAACGGTGCCTAATCAATATGAGTTACAAAATCAATAAAGCAAGCGGCAGTATATCATTAACCAACATAAGCAAAAGGAGTGAACTCTATACTAATCATGACAAGTCAATTGATAGATATTGTAGTAATGAATAGAAGAATGTACAGTATCAAGACAATTAACCTGGCAAAATGTTGCCACTC